>PVKV010012932.1:38570-63675 GCA_004027835.1 Alouatta palliata | reverse complement strand
GAACACATGGACACAGGGAGGGGAGCATCTCACACTGGGGTCTGTCGGGGGGAAAAAGGGGAGGGACAGTGGGGGGTGGGGAGTTGGGGAGGGATAGCATGGGGAGAAATGCCAGATATAGGTGATGGGGAGGAAGGCAGCAAATCACACTGCCATGTGTGTACCTATGCAACAATCTTGCATGTTCTTCACATGTACCCCCAAACCTAAAATGCAATAAAAAGTATATATATTAAAAAAAAAGAATGAAAATAGACTCATGGGAAAGTATACATTTCAGAAAAAATTGTTCTTTCCACAAATTCTGAAGTATTCTTAACACCTATGCTTTCTAATACCTTCTAAATGTTACATGAAGTGACTGTAGAGTTTTAACATATTCTTGTACCTTTCAAGCTCTAGCTGAACACAAATCTTCACTTTTCTCTATTTGAAATGACTTATTGCCTGTTTTCCCACATCTGCTTAAGTGAGCAATATTGTAAGTTTCAATTAATTTTATCTTCAACCTGAATATTCAATTTCCAGTCTTGGACATTTTGCTTAATAAACTTAAATGACTATATTAAACATGAAGCACTCAGCTTCTTTTTAATTATCTTGAGAACTATAGAAGAGAATTGGGACCACTTTTCTAGACGACCTTAGACTAAAGCAGAAAGTCATCCTCTAGCTGTTTGTAGAAACATACTTTGTACAAGTAGCTATAAAAGGAAACTAAATAATCAAGAATTTCACAGTCGTCTTGCAAAGAAAAATGTGAGTAGGGAATTCTACATAGTTTATTAAATAAGAAACAAAAATAAGAAGCCATTTACAGAACACTTGACTCCAAATTAGTAAAAGTCCATACAAGTAGCATGTTGTAAAGTTATGATATGAGGCAGATTGAATGAAGGGAAATACCACTCTAAGTATAAATCAGGGAGATTTTTATCATATAACAACTAGTAAAAACAGAACCAGCTTTAGGTATCCACCCAAGCACTACAGAGAAAACAAGATAAGTCAAAATAAACCAATTGTTTCCTCTCATCAAGGAAAAGATATTACTAAGATACAGAAGTTTGTGTTTATGAACAGTGGCATAACTTTAGAGTTCCAGTAAGTTCTCCGAATATCCAACTAGGCAGATGAACAATTTTTGAAAGTTACACTCCAATGGAAAGATTATCAGACTGATTTAGGAGATCTAGCTCTACTACTGATGAACTGATGAAATTAGGCAAATACCCTAATAAACAGGAGTTTCTTTTTCACTTCTTAGAAAAATAATGTGTACCTTTGAACAGCATCTCACAATTCCCAATATATTTTTTATATACTGTTTCATTTGATCCTTACAATAAAGCAATAAAATTAACAGCACAGGAAATATCTTCCTTTCACAGATGAAGAAATGCAGTTTAAAAAATTTATGTTTTTTGATTTGGGTCACACAGTTAGAAAGTAGAAAGTGGGAACCCGACCTTAGACTTTCTGACTTCAGTCTTGCTCTTCACACATTACCACAAAACTGTTAGATGCATTTTGGCTCTAAAATTCCATTCCCCTTTGACTATTAAATGGCTTTAAAATTTCAAATTCATGACCTTTCCTCTCCAGCTAAATAAATATGAATGTTTCTACATCTCCACTGAAAAAAGTCAATATATTTTTTCAGTTCAAAATGAGAAAAAAATATTGGAGATTTTAAAAGCATAAGAATCAATCATAATTTTACCATCTCTCATAGATTTAAAAGATTTTGTCTCTTTACAAAAAAGTGGGGCAATTCCTCAAAATGGTATAGGGCTTTTTAATAATTTTGGATCCATATATTATCACAAGACAATATGAATCAGAAGGTCCATGTTTTTGTTTTACTCCAGTGTAAATGGTGGTAGGTGATAAATAACAAGTTCTTGTGGAAATTAAAAGTAATGAATAGCAAGTAAGTTGGTTTTCCTCTTTTTTTATCTTTTTTTTTAATATATATACTTTTTATTGCATTTTAGGTTTGGGGGTACATGTGAAGAACATGCAAGATTGTTGCATAGGTACACACGTGGCAGTGTGATTTGCTGCCTTCCTCCCCATCACCTATATCTGGTATTTCTCCCCATGCTATCCCTCCCCAACTCCCCACCCCCTGCTGTCCCTCCCCTTTTTCCCCCCTGACAGACCCCAGTGTGAGATGCTCCCTGCCCTGTGTCCATGTGTTTTCATTGTTCAACACCTGCCTATGAGTGAGAATATGCGGTGTTTGATTTTCTGTTCTTGTGTCAGTTTGCTGAGAATGATGGTTTCCAGGTTCATCCATGTCCCTACAAACGATGCAAGCTCATCGTTTTTGATGGCTGCATAATATTCCATGGTGTATATGTGCCACATTTTCCCTGTCCAGTCTATCATCGACGGGCATTTGGGTTGGTTCCAGGTCTTTGCTATTGTAAACTGTGCTGCAATGAGTACTGGAAGTTCTAGCCAGAGCAATCAGGCAAGAAAAAGAAATAAAGGGTATTCAAATAGGAAAGGAGGAAGTCAAATTGTCTCTATTTGCAGATGACATGTTTTTCCTCTTAAATTATGCTTTGAAACTACAGCAGACATTATTACCCCAATTTTAGCATATCAACTGTGAAATGAAAATCTAAGTAATTATAACTAGATTATGGAAAGTGAAAGAAAAAGATCCTGGCAAAATTCTGACATCACTCTTCTGTATAATTATCAATTTAACAATTACTGATTTCAATTTATGTTCAGGGTAATCTAAAGAAGAATTTTAATTACCTAAGAAATTTACTAAGGAGACAGACTGGCTTTAAAAATATTAGATTTGTCTTAAAATAGCTACAAGCTTTTAGAGCAACAACTATTTCAATAGTAGTAGAGAACACACCCACAAACCCCTATTAAAAACCCTATTACCCATCAATGATAGACTGGACAAAGAAAATGTGGCACATAGACACCATGGATTACTATATGGCCATAAAAAAGGGTGAGTTCATATAGTTTGCAGGGACTTGGATGAATCTGGACACCATCAATCTCAGCAAACTGACACAAGAACAGAAAGCCAAACACCATATGTTCCCACTCATAAGTGGGTGTTGAACAACGAGAACATGTGGACTCAGGGAGAGGAGCAGTACACACTGGGGACAGTTGGTGGGGGGTAGGGGAGAGACAGCATGGGGTGGGGAGGGAGGGGAGGGTGGGGAGGGATAACATGGGGAGAAATGTCAGATATAGTATGCATCTAAAGTAAATTAAATAATTTTTTTTAAAAACCCTATTAAAAGTTCAGGAAGAAAATACAACAATGTAAATAAATCATGTTAGTGCTAGAAGCTGAGAAGGTTATATCAGAAGACCAGAACAGTGAGAACATCCTTAAAGACATGAAGCAACTCAAACTGACAGAAAAACACAATACAACACAAACAGGAATGTGTAAAGCTCTCAAGACAAAAGGGGAAAAAGTGAATTTTCTCAGAAGCCTCAAATAATCCCAGTATCAGAAGCCATTGGATCTGAGAAGAGCAACAGATGGTGAGTGGACAGTCAGGTGACTGATTAAAGGAATAGAAAAGAGCTGTACTGATTGTCTCACCACAGAATCATGGCTGTGGCATTTGCTATATGGATTATGGCATTCAGAACAACTCTACACATAAATTTGGGAGTTCTGCCAAGTACCTTCCCTCAGAGTATCCTTTGGGTTGGATGAAGTAGGGCAGTGCCTCAGGTCATGTAAGGCCATAATGAGGGAAGAAGGGAATGTCCCACACCCAAAAAACAAGGTACCCACACACTCTGAATGGAAGGGCACCTCGCCATATAACTTCTGCCTCCCCCAAGTAAGTATTGGATTCAGGATCCTTATCATCAAAATATTTACCCATTGCCCCCCAAAACAAAAATTATCTCCTTGGATGTAGGAAATATGCTTCAACTAGCTAACTCTGATCGCTCTAGCCCAGCAACTATAAATTTAGACAGACAACCAAGAATGCTCACATTTGAGGAAAATCAGCAGAATAAAAAGACCATCAAACCAAAAACAAAACAAAAATAAACAGAAAAATTAACTTCACAAGGAACAGTGTCAGTACAGAAAACATAGAAATTTTAAATATATTTTTGTCAAGGTTTATCCATTTACAAAAAACAGGCTTCTCTGAAAAAGAATCAAGACAGTTCTTAAAAATGTAAAATATCATGGCCATTTTTACAAAACCCAATGGATGGGCTGAGGTTATAATTAAAAGAAATAAGTTAAATCAAGGGAATGTCCCAGAATACAATGTAGAAGGATAAGAGTAGGAAAAATACTAAAAAGCATGCCAACTAAATTCAGTAAATATGGTTCTAGTATCATATTTACTGGGGCTAAAGAGGGAGAGAATAGAGAAAATGGACTTGAGGGAATAATTAAAGAAATAAAAGAAATAATATTTACTGAGCTGAGGAAAGATGACTCTGCAGGTTGTAAAAATCCAGTAAGTGTCAAATGGTAATAATCAGAGGACATAAATGTAGATGAGGACTGATAAACTTTCTGAACAACAATGAAAGCTTCCTGAGTAGTAACAAAGGCATTACTTGTCAAGAAATGAGAATTTGACTGACATCACAATTTTTGTCCATAACGTGGGATGTCAAAATACAATAAATTTTTTTAAATCTCTAAATTCTATGGTTACATTTCTGATAGAAGTGTAAATGGTACAACTTTTATTGCCATCAATTTAGCAATAACTATCAAAATTAAAACTAAGAATGCACATACACCTTGACTATGAAGCTCCACTCCTGGGAATTCACCCTATAAGTATATTTGCACAGGTACAAAATGATATACATAGAAACATAGTGATTGGGCTAACTCGAGGAAGCCCCAAAAAACCTTGACAAGTTATCTCTTCTTAATAGCCACTCTTCTTCCCTCTCCCTCTTTTACTTCTTTCATAACCTCAGAAGTCCAACAAGCTGACTACAACAATATCCGTTCCCCTCCTACCCATCTAAGGCCCCCAGACTCTCATTTTCCAAAACGATTTCACATTTGTTTATATCTACAGGCAAGGTAATGATAGATATATCTTAGTATTTGGGGAGCATTTTTATGTATGCCAAAATATTCCTCATTCAAAAGTAACTAGTACTACTCGGGGATGGCAAACTGGAAGATTTCAGAAGTTGTTTCTCATATTAAAGAAAGGTACCTTTTTCCTCTCTAAATTTATAACTTTCTTAAAGAATCTTACAAAAATGGTCTGTTACAGGTAGCCCTAGAAGTGTAAGATATAACTAGAAGTAGTCCTTTCAAAAGGAGAAAAGAGACAAGTATTAGATGAGAAAAGAGATGAAGAAGAGAGTTTGGAAATTAAGCCTACAAACTACAGGTTGCTTGGAAAGAGTAGGAGGGTCTCCCCTATGAGCTCAGCGTGGGTCTGTTTTAAGGTAATTCAAAATCCTTCCAAATAAACTTATTAGATTCTAATTTGATGGCTCTGAACCTAATAGGAATTCAGATCAAACTGTTCTTCTTTCTCAAAGAGACGGCATTGTCAAAGAGCCAAAATTGGAGTGGGGTTTGGGAGACTGAGTTGTACAGCTTACACATTATGATTCAACTCTCTACCAGCAAACCCTTCCTCCATGTCAATAGCATCTGTCATACATGTTTATTCAAATTCCTCACCACTAAGAGCAATCAGAAGCTGAAGAGATGCTCCTACAGAAGTGATCTCGACAAAAATAGAAGTCATTAACATGGCCAGCTAACACACAGGATGTCAGAAAGTGCAAAATGATGGCAAAGTAAAAAGGCAAAACTGTAAGGCAATAGAAAAGGAAACAGTCACAGGCCAGAATGAAAAATTAGGGCAAATATCTGGATAATACAGCCTCAAAACTCGATTCCTGATGTTTGACATAAATGTTCATAAATGAAAAATTATTTCCTTCTCCAGGCTCCATTTTCACAATAGATGGAACATTGGAGATGCAATAACAGCTTTCTATTCTCCATCATTACTATTTGCAAGACATTTAAAGAAAATATGCCTCCTTCACTCCTACTTGAAACTTTATATCTGATGTAAGGGAATGTTTTATAAATATGATGGTACCTGACAGTTTGGCTTAGAAATAAAATAAAATAATTTCTTGCCTGGATTGTTTCTTGCCTGTGTTATCCAAATGTTGGTATCAATTCTTCACTTCAGTAGACTTCTAGAATTGGGTTGACAGAAATCATCCATTCAGAACCAATTTATGGATCATAATAAGTGAGCTAGTGAATCAGACCCATTGAAACTCAAGAAGAATAAAGGACATAGACATGTACAGGTCTCCAGGGTATATACAACCAAGTAGAAAAAATAAACTGCACAAACAGAAAATAAGAAATCTTTCATTTCTGTTTGAATCAAATGACACCATAGCATCTACAGTGATTACGTGAGTATGGAAATAAATGTCCTTTCTTCTCTTTTAGCTACTCAAGATACACACACTCCAGTTATCCAATGACATGCTCAGATTTTAAATTAACCGTTCCAATTCTTTCAAAAAGAAACACCTAATATCTGTAACATGTAATAATTTTCAGTTGCCCTGAAGTACAAATTTGAACTGAAGAACAGGAGGCTGGTATGCAGAAGAGAGTACTTACTAAGTAAACCTACCTTTGTGTCCAGTGTTCTTTCTCAATTTGGACTTGTTATTTATTTTTTTAAATTTATTGCAATGTATACAGTTTATTGAGGAGAACTGGATGATATGGTGTTATTTATTTATGAATTTCGAGGGTAATATAGGTGAGGAGAGGGACTGAAATGAAGGACTCATCACCTATACAGGATATATAAAGAGAAATTTGGTTAGCTACCATTTGAGAGAAGTCTGAACATTTTCCTAGATCTTAGCACTTACAGGACTCAGCCACTAAATGGAGAGTTCACTATCACACGTACTGCACCTATCAAGTTCTATATGTTGGGTTCATGGTAAATCAATTCAATTCCCGGAGTTATTTACTTCAATAAAAGAAGTGGGATTAACCTAAGACATGCTGTACTAATTGTCCCCTGTTCATTTCATGTTTACTGGCATACCATCATGCTAATAATTCACAGATTTCTGACCTCCATCATGACTGCTGTGCTGGAAAGCCTTACCTGTCTCTGCTACTGCCCAAGGAATATTTTCTCTTTTAGCTTCCAAAATGAGTAAGCACTTTGGGGTCCATATTGATGGACTATTATTTAGTGCATCCTACATACTCTCCTTGGCATCCCAGGAGAACTCAAATTAGGTATAGTTAAGATTAAAAAAAATACAGAGAGAAAAGACATTCTCCTATATTCATTCTAATATCAATTGTTCTACTCCCAAATGAATAGCAGAAGAAGTGTGAATGTGAAAACTTAATTTCAACAGACAGCTCAAGATAAATTTCTGAATGGTTGTCCTTGAAGATTCTTCAAGGCCTGCCCTCACAGATATGAATACGAATTGCTTTCTTGAAACAGTGGAACAGAAG
The DNA here is from genome assembly GCA_004027835.1 of Alouatta palliata. Taxonomy (NCBI): domain Eukaryota; kingdom Metazoa; phylum Chordata; class Mammalia; order Primates; family Atelidae; genus Alouatta; species Alouatta palliata. The sequence goes on along the minus strand of PVKV010012932.1, from coordinate 56,135 downwards.
GCAACATGTTAGAAATATAAAAATCATGACAGTTTTCAAGTTTCCAGATCTCACCCAACATTGCTTCATCATAACCTGAATAAATGGGTGGGATGGCTTAGGGGTCCCAGAAAGAGAGCTCTATCTCTCTCTCCATTTTGTCCTTTGCTTCAAAATTAGTTTTTCCACTAATTTTTAATAGCTGATACTCCATCCTGAGTTCTAGCTATTCTAATTCTATAACTTAATCACAAAATTATATTTAAATTACAAAACAAAATAGCTTGCCCTGCTCCTAACTCTTGTGATTAACTATCTTCACAAACAAGTAGGGAATTATTTTTTGTCAAATACTATATAAGCTCTTATAGCTGTAATTCATAAAACAATGCATCAAGATTGACATTATGATACATTAAATACAGAGTCAGCTTGGTAGTACTCTTCATTGTCAAGTAAGAAATCATGAAATAAATTAACCCTGGAAATTTCAAGATGTGGAATGTGATTCTAGCTGTTACATGGAAGAAATAAATTCAATTAGGCTACCTGATATTTCCTGCTGCTGCCTAGAGCAGGGCAGTTTGCAAGCTTATAAGAAACCCAGTTTGTCCTTGTCCCTCTCATGCTTTGAGGGGAAAAAAGGGCTCTTTAACTCTGTTTAGAAAAAGAAAAAGAAAAATATATAAGCTGAGGAAACTTTACAGCAGGCCTAATATAGTGAATTTTGAAGAATTAAGAGAAATTTTGACAAGTGATTTTGATAATTACGGTTTAACATATAGGAAGGCTGATAGTGCACAAGGGCTAGTTTCTAAAAGTAGAGATGTATTTTTAAAACCTGCCTTTTGCTTTTAACTCTCTGATTTTCATTTTCAACAAAATAAAAAACCAGAATCTCAGATATCTGAAGGAACTTCTTCTCTGTTCTATTAAGAATTTTAATTCATCTTAAGTTTTTTACATTGTCTCCAAAATTCATCTGCATGAAAAACATGTATTAGCCACCTAATCTGTAGTGAGTTCTGTGCTGAATGTTTGAGATACCAAGTTAAATAAGATACATTGCTTCCTTCAGGGGGCTTAAGTTTCCAGAACGTAGAGGTGCTGAAAACCAAACCAAAAATATCAGTCTATCCTTTTACAAAAGTATGTGTTGATAATAGGAAAATATGCAATGTGACTTTAAGAATTGTGTGAAGGGAGGAAGCAGAGCAAGATGGCAGAATAGAAGCCTCAATTGTTCTCCCTGAAGGATCATCAAATTTAACATCTATCTACACAAAAAAAGCACTTTCATAAACACCAAAAATCAGGTGAGTGATTACAGTACCTGCATTTAACTTTTTATCACTGAAAGAAGCACTGAAGAGGGTAGGAAAGACAGTCTTGAATTGCCAACACCACCATTCCCCCATCCCCTGGCAGTGGCCATGTGGCATGGCAAAAGAATCTGTGCACTTGGGGAAGTAAGAGCACAGTAATTGGGAGACTCTGCATAGGAACTCATTTCTGCCAGCACTAGGCAGAATTCAGCCAGCACCCATAGAAGCAACATATAGACCAGCCCTATCCAGAATAGAATCACTCATCAAAACTCAGTTGAAACTTTAGTTTTGGCAAGCCATACCACCACAGGCTAAAGTTCTCTGGGGTCCTAAATAAACTTGAAAGGTAGTCTAGGCCACAAGGACTGCAATTTCTAGGCAAGTCATGGTACTGCACTGGGCTCAGTGGATTTAGGGGTGCACAAGCTGATGAGATAGCCAGGATCGCTAAGGGAATGTTTGTGCCAACATCCCCCAATCCTAGGTAGCACAACACACAGCTCCAAAAGAGACCATCTCCTTCTACTTGAGGGGAGAAGAGGGAAGTCTAAGGAAGATGTTGTCTTACAACTTGGATACCAGCTCAGCCACAGTAGGATAAGGGCACCAGGCAGAGTTTTAAGGTCCATGTTCCAGGCCCTAGTTCCTGGATGACATTTCTAGACACACCGTTGGCCAGATGGAGACTCAGTGCCTTGAAGGGAAGGACCCAGTCCTGTCAGGATTTATTACCTGCTGAATAAAGAGCCACTAGGCCCTGAAAAATCAGCAGTAGTAACCAGGTAGTGCATACCATGGGCCTTAAGTAAGACTCTGAAATGTGCTGGCTTCAGGTGTGACCAAGCACATCCAGAACTATAGGTGCTATAAAAAGAGACTCCTTCTGCTTGAGAAAAACAGAAGGAAGAGTAAGAAGACTTTCTCTTGCAGTTTATATGCCAACTCAACCACAGTGAGAAAGAGTACTAAGTGTGCCTTTGGGGTCCCCATTCCAGGGATTGACTCTTGGATGACATTTCTCCACCTACTCTGGGTCTGAGATGAGTCCACTGCTCTGAAGAAAGAGTCCCAAGCCTGACAGCATTTGACTGAAGAGGTCTTGGCCCTTGAGTGAACATTAGCAGTACCCTGATAATACACTTTGTGGGCATGTGGTGGTGGTGGACATAGGGAGAGACCATGAAAAAGAGAAGGAAGAGAGGAAAAATAGAGGGAAGAGAGAGGAGAGTTTCTTCTGGTTTCAGTTCCAGCTTAGCGGCAGTAGAATAGAGCACTAGATAGATTTCTAACATTTCTGCCTCCAGGGTCTGGCTCTCAGACAGCATCTCTAATCCTACCAGGGCCCAAAGAAACTGTCTACCCTTAAGGGAAGGACATAAGCCTGGATGGCTCCATCAACTGCTAATTGTATAGCACTAGCACCTTGAGAGAACAAAGGTGGTGGCCAGATAATGGTTACAGTGGGCCTTAGGTGAGACCCTGTGCTGAGCCTATTGCAGTCTGACATGGGACAGTCCCAGTGATGGTGGCCACAGGAGTGCTAGTGTCACCTTTCCCTCACCTTGAAGCACCTCAGCACAAACAGAGACACTCCATTTGATAGGGAGAAAGTAAGAGAAGACAACAGTCTCTATCTTGTACTCTGGAGAATTCTTCCAGACATTATCCACTAGATACTACATCTATGAGGATGCAAGAACCACAGTGTTTCTGGCTTGGGGTGCCCTCTAATAAAGATATGGTTGCAATGACCAAACACTTAGATCACAACATCAAAGTCCTTTTGAATACTGAGAAAGCCTTTCCAAGAAAAATAGGTACAGGAAGCACTAAACACAGAAAGGAAAGACCAGTAACAGCCACTGCAAAAAAGAACCAAATAGTAAAGACCAATGACGCAATGAAGAAATTACACCAACCAAAGGTCAAAACAACCAACCAGTAATAAAATGGCATGATCAAATTCACACATAACAATATTAATATTAAAGGTAAATGGACTAAATGCCCCAATCAAATGACACAGATTGGCAAACTGGATAAAAAGCAGAGAACTATCAGTGTGCTGTATACAGGAGACCCATCTCATGTGCCAAGACACACACAGATTTGAAACAAGGGATGGAAGAAGATTTACCAAGCAAATGGAGAGCAAAGAAAAGCAGGGGTGGCAATCCTAGTCTCTGATAAAACGGACTTTAAACCAACAAAAATCAAAAGAGACAAAGAAGGGCATTACATAATGGTAAAAGGATCAATACAACAAAGAGCTAACTATTCTAAATATATATGCACCAATACAGGAGCACCCAGATATATAAAGCAAGTGCCTAATGACTTACAAAGAGACTTAGACTCCCACACAATAATAGTGGGAGCCTTACACTCCACTGTCAATATTAGACAGATCAATGAGACAGAAAATCAACAAGCAAATCCAGGACATGAACGCATATCTGGACCAAGAAAACTTAACAGACATTTACAGAACTCTCAACCCCAAATCCATAGAATATACATTCTTCTCAGTACCACATCACACTTACTCTAAAATTGACCAAATAATTGGAAGTAAATCACCCTCAGCAAATGTAAAAGAATGGAAATCATAACAAACAGTCTCTCAGACCAAAGTACAATCAACTAGAACTCAGGATTAAGAAACTCACTCAAAGCCACACAAACACATGAAAACTGAACAATTGGCTCCTGAAAGATGACTGGATAAACAATGAAATTAAGGCAGAAATAAAGATGTTCTTCAAAACCAATGAGAACAAAGACATGACATACCAGAATCTCTGGGACACATTTAAAGGGGTGTCTAGAGGGAAATTCATAGCAATAAATGCCCACATGAAGAGCAAAGAAAGGTCTAAAATTGACACCCTATCATCAAAATTGAAAGAGTTAGAGGAGCAAGATCAAAAAAACTCAAAAGCTAGCAGAAGACAAGAAATAACTAAGATCAGAGCAGAAATGAAGGAGATAGAGACACGAAAAACCCTTCAAAAAATCAATAAATCCAGGAGCTGGTTTTTTGAAAAGATCAACAATATAGATAGACTGCTAACAAGACTAATAAAAAAGAAAAGAGAGAAGAATCAAATAGATGCAATACAAAATGATAAAGGGGACATCACCACAGACTCCACAGAAATACAAACTACCATAAGAGATTACTACAAACAACTCTATGCACATAAACCAGTAAATCTGGAAGAAATGGATAAATTCCTGGACACTTGCACTCTCCCAAGACTAAATAAGGAAGAAGTTGAAACCCTGAATAGACCAATAACAAGGGCTGAAGTTGAGGAATCAATTAATAGCCTACCAACTAAAAAAAGCCTGGGTGTAGATGAGTTTATGCCAAATTCTACCAGACGTACAAAGAGGAGCAGATACCATTCCTTCTCAAACTATTCTGAACAATACAAAAAGAGAAAATCCTCCCCAACTCATTTTATGAGACCAACATCATCTTAAAACCAAAACCAGGTAGAGACACAACAAAAAAAGAAAACTTCAGGCTAATATCCATGATCAACATTGACACAAAAATCTTCAATAAAATAATGGCAAACAGATTGCAACAGCAAATCAAAAAGCTTATTCATCGTGATCAAATAGGCTTCATTCCGAGGATGCAAGGCTGGTTCAACATATGCACATCTATAAATGTAATCCATCACATAAACAGAACCAAAGGCATATGGTTATCTCAATAGATGCAGAGAAGGCCTTTGACAAAATTCAACAGCTCTTTATGCTAAAAACCCTCAATAAACTAGGTATTGTTGAATGGATCACAAAATAATAAAAGCTATTTATGACAAATGTACAGCCAATATCATACCAAAAATGCAAAAAAATGGAAGCATTCCCTTTGAAATCTGGCACTAGACAAGGATGCCCTCTCTCACCACTCCTATTCAATACAGTATTGGAAGTTCTAGCCAGAGCAATCAGGCAAGAAAAGTAAATAAAGGGGATTCACTTACGAAAAGAGAAGCCAAATTGTCTCTATTTGCAGATGACATTATTGTATATTAAGAAGACCCCATGGTCTCAGCCCAAAATCTCCTGAAAATGGTAAGCAACTTCAGCAAAGTCTCAGTATACAAAATCAATGTGCAGAAATCACAAGCATTTCTATACATCAATTACAGACAAACAGAGAGCAAAATCAAACATGAACTCCCATTCACAATTGCTATAAAAAGAACAAAATACCTAGGAATACAACTAACAAAGAATGTAAAGGACATCTTCAAGGAGAACTACAAACCACTGCTCAATGAAATAAGAGAGGACACAAACAGATGGAAAAACATTCCATGCTCATGGTTGGGAAGAACCAACATCGTGAGAATCGTCATACTGTCCAAAGTAATTCATAGATTCAATGCTATCCCCACGAAGCTACCAATGACCTTCTTCACAGAACTGAAAAAAAACCATTTCAAACTTCATATGGAACCAAAAGAGAGCCCACATAGCCAAAACAATCCTAAGCAAAAAGAACAAAGCTGGAGGCATCATGCTGCCTGACTTCAAACTATACTACAAGGCTACAGTAATGAAAACAGCATGGTACTGATACCAAAACAGAGATATAGACCAAAGGAACAGAACAGAGGCCTCAGAAGCAACATCACACATCTACAATCATCTGATCTTTGACAAATCTGAAAAAAGCAATGGGGAAAGATTCCCTGTTTAATAAATGGTGTAGGGAAAACTGACTAGCAATGTGCAGAAAGCAGACACTGGACCCCTACCTGACACCTTACACTATAATTAACTCCAGATGGATTAAAGAGCTAAACATAAGACCTAACACCATAAAAACCCTAGAAGGGAATCTAGGCAAAACCATTCAGGACATAGGCATAGGGAAGGATTTCATGGCTAAAACACCAAAAGCAATGACATCAAAAGCTAAAATAGACAAATAGGATCTAATTAAACTCCAGAGCTCCCATACAACAAAGGAAATAATCATTAGAGTGAACCAGCAACCAACAGAATGAGAAAAAATTTTTGCAATCTACCCATCTGACAAAAGGCTAATATCTAGAATCTACAAAGAACTAAAACAGATTTATAAGAAAAAAACAAACAACAGCCGGGCGTGGTGGCTCACGCCTGTAATCCAAGCACTTTGGAGGCCAAGGCAGGTGGATCACCTGAGGTCGGGAGTTCAAGTCCAGCCTGACCAACATGATGAAACCCCGTCTTAAAACAAACAAACAAACAAACAAACCCATTCAAAAGTGGGCAAAGGATATGAACAACACTTTACAAAAGAAGACATCTATGAAGCCAACAAACATGAAAAAATGCTCATCATTACTAGTCATTAAGGAAATGCAAATCAAAACAGCACTGAGATACCATCTCACAGCAGTTAGAATGGCGATCATTAAAAAATCTGGAAACAACAGATGCTGGAGAGGATGTGGAGAAACAGGAACACTTTCACACTGTTGGTGTGAGTGCAAATTAGTGTAACCATTGTGGAAGACAGTGTGGCTATTCCTCAAGGACCTAGAAATAGAAATATCATTTCAACCAGCAATCCCATTACTGGGTATATACCCAAAGAATTATAAATTGTTCTATTATAAAGACACATGCACATGCATGTTCATTGCAGCACTGTTTACAATAACAAAGACCTGGAGCCAACCCAAATGTCCGTCAACGATAGACTGGTTAAAGAAAATGTGGCACATATACACAAGGGAAAACTACGCAACCATAAAAAATGATGAGTTCGTGTCCTTCATCGGGATATGGATGAATCTGGAAGCCATCATTCTCAGCAAACTGACACAAGAACAGAATACCAAGCACTACATGTTTTAACTCATAGGCAGGTGTTGAACAATTAGAGCACATGGACACAGGGAGGTGAGCACTACATACTGCAGTCAGTTGCGGGGAGGCTAGGGAAGGGACACCGAGGGGTTGGGAGGGTGGGGAGGAATAATGAGGGAAGAAATACTAGATATAGGTAATGGGGAGATGAAGGCAGCAAACCACCTTGCCATGTATGTACCTATGCAACAATCCTGCATGATCTGCACATGTACCCCAGAACCTAAAGTACAATAATAATAATTTAAAAATCTTAAAACAACAAATACTACTTTCTATGAAAAAAAAAGAAAGGAAAATAGGTACAAAAAAGCCCAGCCTGTAAAGACTACAAGAAATACCTAACTCTTCAATGCTCACACATCGACAAACATCCACAAGTATCAAAATCATCCAGAAAAATATGACCTCAAAAAACAAACTAAAATAGGAACCAAGAACCAATTTCGAAGAGACAGAGATATGTGTCTTTTCAGACAGAGAATACAAAATAGCTTTTTTGAGGAATCAAAAAATTCAAAATGACACAGAGAATTTGGAATCCTGTAAGATAAACTTAACTCAAAGATTATAATAATTTTAAAAAATCAAGCAGAAATTCTCAATCTAAAAAATGCAACTAACATACTGAAGAATGCATCAGAGCCTTTTAATAGCTGAATTGATCAAGAAGAAGAATTGAGATTAAAAACAGACTATTTGAACATACACAGTCAGAGGAGGCAAAAGCAATGAAGCACACTTACAAGATCTAGAAAATAGGGACAATAACAGAGAACACCTAAAACCAAGAGTAAGATATCAATATTCAAACACAAGCAAGTTAACAAACACCAAGCATACTTAACCCAAACAGGACCACCACAAGACATTGAATAGTCAAATTCCAAAAGGTCAAGGATAGGGAAAGGATCCTAAAAGTGGCAAGAGAAAACAAATAACATACAATGAAGTCCTAATATGTCTGGCAATAGACTTCTTAGTGGAAACCTAACAGGCCAGGAGAGAGTGACATTACATATTTAAAGTGCAGAAAAAAAATTATTCTAGAATATTATATCCAGCAAAAATACCCTTCAAACATGAGGAGAAATGAAGACTTTCTCAGACAAAGCTGAGAGATTTTATCAACACCAGATCTGTTCTACAAGAAATGCTAAAGGAAGTTTTCCAATCTGAAAGAAAACACATTAATCAGCAATAAGAAATCATCTCAAGGTACAAAATTCACTGGTAATAGGAAGCACACATAATATTATAACACTGTAATGGTGAGTATATAAACTAATCTCATCTTAAGGGGAAAAAATAGAGGGTAAACCAATAAAAAATAATAACTGCAACAATTCTTGAAAACATAGACAGTACAATAAGACATAAGGACAAAAAACACAAAAAGTTAAAAAGCAAAGAGACAAACTTAAAACAGAGTTTTTATTAGTTTTCTTGTTGCTTGTTTGTTAGTTTGCTTATGCAATCAGTGCTAAGTTGTCATCTGTCTAAAATAATGGGTTATAAGATAGAATATGCCAGCCTCATTGTAATGTCAAACTTAAAAACACACAACAGAAACACAACAAATAAAAGTGAGAAAATTAAATTATACCACCAGAGAAAATCACCTTACTAAAAGGAAGCCAGAAAATAAGGAAATAAGGAAGAGAAGACCAAAAAACCTAGAAATCAGATAATAAAAAGGCAGGAGTAAGATCTTTCTTACAAATAATGACACTAAATGTAAATGAACTAAACTCTCCAGTCAAAATACAGAGAGCAGCTAAATGAATTTTTTAATGGCTAAATGATCTGTTGCTTACAAGAAACACTCTTCACTTAACACTCTTCACTTATGAAGATACACATAGACTGAACATGAAAGGACAAAAAAGTTATTCCATGCCAATGGAAACCAAAAATGGGCAGAATTAGCTATATTTATGTCACATAAAATAGATTTTTAAAAATTGCAAAAACAAGGAAGATCACTATATAATAATGAGGGGGTAAATTCTTCAATAAGATGACAATTATAAACATATATGAACCCAACAGTGGAACACTCAGATATATAAACCAAATATTATTAGAGATCAAGAAAGATATAGACTGACAAAATAATAGCTGGAGATTTGAACATTCAACTTTCAGCATTGGACAGATCTTCCAGATAGAAAATCAACAAAGAAACATTGGACTTAATCCACACTATACAACAAATAGACCTGATAGATATTTACAGAATACTTCATCTAACAGCTACATAATATACATTCTTTTCCTTAAGACATAGATCATTCCCAAGGATAAGCCATATATTAGGCTACAAAACAAGTCTGAAAACTTTCAAAAATCGAATCAACATCAAGTATTTTATCTGACCACAAAGAAATAAAGCTAGAAATCAATAACAAGAGCAACTCTAGAAACTATACAAACACATGGAAATTAAACAATATGCTCCTGAATGACCAGTGGGTCAATGAAGAGAATAAGAAGGAAATTCAAAAAATTTTTGAAATGAATAATAATGGAAACAAAACATATCCAAATCTATGAAATACAGCAAAACCAATACTAAGAGGGAAGTTTATAGCTGTAAGTACCTACATTAAAAAGGAAAAAAAAAACTTCAAATAAACAACCTAATTATGCATCTTGAAAAATCAGAAAAGCAAGAGAAAACCAAATTCAAAATTAGAAGAAAATGAATAACAAAAATCAGAGCAAAAATAAAACTGAAAAATGCAAAATATTAATGAAACAAAAAGGATTGTGAAAATACTTTTAGAAATTGAAAATCCTTTATTCAGACTAACAAAAGATAGAAGACCCAAATAAATAAAATCACAGATATAAAAGGAGACATTACAATCAATACAGCAGAAATTCAAAGGATCATCATTGGCTACTATGAGCAACTATATGCCAATGTATTGAAAAACCTAGAAGAAATGGATAAATTCCTAGACACATACAACCTACCAAGACTAAACCATGAAGAAATTCAAAATGTGATCACATAAAAAACAAGTAACAATCAAAGCCATAATAAAAAAGTTCTCCAGAAAAGAAAAGCCTGGGACCCAATGTCTTTATTGCTAAATTTTACCAAACATTTAAGGAAGAACTAATACCAATCCTATTCAAATTATTCCAAAAAATAGTGTAGAAAGGAACATTTCCAAACTCACTCCATGAGGTGAGTATTACCTTGATACCAAAACCTGACAAAGACACATCAAAAATGGAAAATTAGAGGCAAATATCCCTGATGAACATTGATGTAAAATCTCTCAACAGAACACCAGCAAACCAATTTCAACAACACACTAAAAACATTATTTCTCATGACCAAGTTGGATTTATTCCAGACATGCAAGCACAGCTCAATATATGCAAATCAATCAGTATGATACATCATATCAACGAAATGAAGAACAAAAACTATGTAATCATTTCATTTGATGCTGAAAAAGCATTTGATTAAATTCAACATCCTTCATAATAAAAACCCTCAAAAAACTGGGTATAAAAATAACATAATCCAACATAATAAAAACCATATAGCTCAGACCCACAGCTACTACCACATTGGATGAAGAGAAACTGAAAGCCTTTTCTCTAAGATCTAGAACATAAAAAGAAAGCCCATTTTCACCACTGTTGTTTAACACTTTTCTAGAATTCCTATCTAGAGCGATCAGAAAAGAGAAAGAAATAAAGAACATCCAAATTAGAAAAGAAGAAGTCAAAAGAAGAAGTTATTTGTTTTGCAGATACTATGGATTTAAAATCTATATTTGGAAAAAACTAAAGATTCCAACAAAAAAGAATTGATTTTAAAAATCAGAAAAGTTGCCAGACACAAAATCGACATACAAAAGTCAGGAGCATTTCTGTATGCCAATAGCAAACAATCTGAAAAAAAAAAAAGAAAGAAAGAAAGTAATACCATTTACAATAGCTACAACTAAAATTAAATACCTAGGAATTAACCAAAGAAGTGAAAGATCTCTAAAACGAAAACTGTAAAATACTGATGCAATAAATTGAACAGAACACCAAATTTTGAAAAGATGTTTCATGTTCGTATGTTGAAAGAATCAATATTTTTAAAATGTCCATACTACCAAAGCAATATGCAGACTTAATGCAATCCCTATTAAAATGCCAATGATGTTCTTCACAGGAAAGAAAAAAGATTTTATAATTTATATGAAGCCAAAAAATACCCAGAATAGCTATCCTGAGCAAAAACAACAAAACTAGAGGAATAACATTACCTGACTTCAAATTCTGTTACAGAGATACAGTAACCAAAACATCATGATACTGCCATAAAAACAGACACATAAGCCAATGCAACAAATTAGAGAACCCAGAAACAAACCCATACATCTATAGCAAACTCATTTTAGACAAAGGTACCTAGAACATACACTGGGGAAAGGACAGTCTACAACAAAAGGTGCAGGGAAAACCAGATATCCACATGCTGAAAGATGAAACTGGACGCCTATGTCTCTCCAAATACAGAAAGCAAATTAAAATGGATTAAAGACTTAAATATAAGATGTCAGTCTATGAAAGTACTGCAAGGTAACTTTAGGTAAATTCTCCAAAACATTGAACTGGGCAATGATTTCTTGAGTTATACTTCGTTAGCACAGACAATCAAAGCAAAGATGGACAAATGGGATCACATCAAATTAAAAAGCTTCTACACAAAGAAAAAAACAGTCAACAAAGTGAAGAGACAATTCACAGAATGCAAGAAAATTTTTGCAAATGTCCCATCTGACAAAGGATTAACCAGAATATAAAGAGCTCAAACAACTCTATAGAAAAAAATCCAATAATCCAATGAAAAATAGGCAAAAGATTTGAATAAACATGCTCAAAAGAAAACATACAAATGGCAAACATGTATATGGAAATGTGTTTAACATCACTGATAATCAGAAAAACACAAATAAAAACTGCAGAAAGATATTATCTTGCCCCAGTGAAAGCAGAAAAATCTAAGCAAGATACTGAAATAGAAGGATCCACAAATTGTCCCCACAGCAAAAACACCAATCAAACAACTCTCTACAGAAAAAAGCATCTCCATACAAACCCAAAATCAGGTGAGCACTTACAGTATCTGATTTTAACTTTGTATGGATAAAAATGCATAGAAAAGGTTAAAAAAAGTCTTGACTTACTGACACAACTCCACCCCCACTAGCAGGCAGTGGTGACATGGTGCAAAGAGCATTTCTGTGTCCAGGGCCAGGAAGAGCACAGCAATTGTGAGACATTGAACTCAGTGCTATCCTGTTAGAGCAGAAAGGAAAACCAAACCAAACTCAGCTGACACCCACCCACTGAGGGAGCAATTAAACCAGCCATAGCCAGAGGGGAATCTCTGATCCAGCAGTATGAATTGAGTTCCCTCAAGTCTTACCACCAGGGATAAAGTGCTGTGGGACTCTAAACAAATGTGAAAGACAATCTGAGCCACAATGACTGCAATACCTAAGGGAGTCCTAATGATGTGCTGAGGAGCACAGCCACCGGACTGAGGAGCATATGTCCTACTGAGAAACCAGCTGGAGTGGCTAGGCTAAGGGAGGGCTGGCATCACCCCTCCCCTAACTCCAGGCTGCATGACCCAGTCTCCAAAAGTGATGCTTCCTTCCACTTCAGGAGGGGAGAGGGAAGAGTGAGGAGGACTTGGTCTTACATCTTGGATACCAGCTGAACCACAGGCCAGACAGGGCACTGGCCAGATTTGTGAGGCCCATGTTCCAGGCATAACTTCCAAATAAAATTTCTGGACACAACCTAGGCCAGAAAAACAAAACAAAACAAAACAAAACACTCCTTGAGGCAAACATAGTCCTGGTAGAGAACCCTTGGGCCCTGAATACCCAGCAGTGATACCTAGGAACTACACTGTGGGCCTTGGTTTGCCTCTGCAACTTGCTGACTCCAGGTAAGACTCAGCACATTACTAGCTGTGGTGGCAAAGGGGCAAAACTTCTGCTCGAGAAAAACAGAGGGAAAAGTAAAGGGAATTTTGTCTTACACTTCAGGTACCAGCACTGAGACTGGGGTGCAGAGCACAGTGGGCTCTTGGAGTCCCCAGTTCCAGGACTTGGCTCTTGGATGGCATTTCTGGACCTGCCCTGGGCCAGAGAGGCATCCACTGCCATGAATGATGAGTCCCAGGCCAGGCAGCATTCACCTTGGTCTTGAATTGCTGACACCACTCCATCACCCTCTGATTTAAGAGCCCTTGGGCATTAAAGGAATATCAGTGGTAGTCTGACAGTACTTCCTAGGGCCTGTGATGGCAGTAGCTACAGAGTGACTTTGTCTTTGAAAAAGAGAGAGAAGAGTGGGAAAGACTAGACTCTAATCCCTGACTCCCAGACAGCACCTTTGGACCCACCTGGGGCCTGAGTAATTTACTGCTCTGAAGGGAAGGACATAGGACTGGCTGGCTTTCCCACTGCTTGATTGTAGAGCCCCAGGGCCTTGAGCATCGGCAGTGGCCAGGGAGCGGTTACAGCAGACCTTAGGTGAGACCCAGTGCTATGCGGGCTTCAGGTCTGGCCTAACACATTCATAGTGGTGGTGGCTACAGGGGGACTTGAGTCACTCCACCTGTAGGTGGCTCAGAATGGAAAGAGATTCCATTTGTTTGGGAGAAAGTAGGGGAAGAGAACAAGAATCTCTGCCTGGTAATCCAGAGAACTCTCTGTTATTGTGGTTTATAAACTACTCTTTTCCTAAGTAGGAAGACTAAAACATGAACCAATAAAAAATAATAACTACTACAACTTTTGAAGACACAAACAGTACAGTAAGATATAAATAGAAACAACAAAATGTGAAAAAGCAGGGGGACAGAGTTGAGAGATAGAGTTTTTATTAGTTTTCTTGTTGTTTATGCAAACAGAGGTAAGTTGTTGTCAGGTTAAAATAATGGGTTATAAGATAGTGCTTGAAAGCCTTATGGTAACCTGAAATCTAAAACCATACAACAGATACAAAAAAAAAATCAAGAAACTAAATGATGTCTCCAAAGAAAAAAATCTTCACCAAAAAGAAGACAGGAAGGGAAGAAAGAAGAAAGAGAAGACCACAAAACATCCAGAAAACAGATAAAAAAATGGCAGAAATAAGTTCCTACTTATCAATAATAACATTGAATGTAAATAGACTAAACTCTCCAATCAAGACACAGACTGGCTGAAAGGATATATAGTAATACTCATTGATCTATTGCCTACAAGAAACATACTTCACCTATAAAGATCAATATAGACTGAAAATAAAGGGATAGAAAAAGACATTCCATACCAATGGAAACCAAAGAAGAGAAGGAGTAACTATACTTATATCAGCCAAAACAGATTGCAAGAAAACAGCTATAAGAAGAGACACAGAAGGATACTATATAATGATAAAGGGGTCAATTCAGCAAGAGGATATAACAATGTTTACTATGTACGTATCCAACACTGAAGCACCCAGATACATAAAGCAAATATTATTATAGCTAAAGAGGGAGACAGATTCCAAGATAATAACAGCTGCAGACTTCAACACCTTTTCAGCATTGGACAGATCTTCCAGACAGAAAATCAACAAAGAAGCCTTAGATTTAATCTGCACTATAGAACAAATGGATCATCATGGCAGCTGGGAGGCAAGACTAGATTGCAGCTCCAGACAGAGAAGTGTGCAGAGGCTCTCATTGTGAATTTTAGCTCCAAGTTGACTGGCAAGAACAAATCACCAATCCTGAGAGGACCCAAAGATCCTCTGAAGGAAGCAGACTTCTCCTGCATGACCCGAGAGACACCCCAAATACTGTGAGTGCCCCAACTGCAGAAGTGGGAAAGGGAGACCCTCCTCTCCCGAACACACATCCCAACTAAAGAAGCTGAAGGCCTGTTTACATGAAGTCACCCATAACGGATGAGGGGCCCAACCTATTCTAGCATAACCTCATCTTAGCTAATTACATCTGTGATGATCTCATTTCTAAATAAGGTCACATTTTGAGATGCTGGATGTTAAGGCTTCAACATACCTTTTTGAGGGACACAGTTCAAGCCATAGCATTCAGGTTCATTCCTGAAAGTTGTTATATACAAAAGTTCAGTTAATTAAGTTTTTTATATTTGTCACACTTTAAATTTAAATTTAAAATCATCATTTAAATAATTAAATTTAAGTATTTGTATGTTTAAATATATATACACATAATTAACATTTTTAAAATTATATGATTTAATATAATGGATACATAGTAAGCATTTAAAGTAAGCAAGCATACAGCCATTATTCAGTAGGCTTCTGAACTGTTATTACCCAGCCCATAATCTTATCCATATTGTCAATTTAAATATCCTCTTGTAACTTACATAATGGGGAATTCAACCCATCTTTGAGTTTATACAAGCTCCAGACACTTGCTTACTACTTGAGATGACAATTGCTGCAATCCTTTCCCGCATTCAGGAACTTTTTCTCCCCTATGAGTGTTATTACCTGCCCTCCACAAATAAATGGAGAAAAGCCATTACTTAACCTTTTAATCTTTTCTATTCACTTCTGTTTCCACTTGATTCCCCTGATGCTTCTGGACACATTCTAACTGAACTTTCCACTGTTTATCTCCCCAGTTCTCACTCGGAGGTCTTCTCTTCTTTTTACCTGTCATTTATCAATTCTCACTGATTGTGTCATTAGTCTTTACCGTTTGGTTCGTTTTTGCAGTGGCTGGTACTGGATGTTTTTCTCTGTGTTTAGGGCTTCCTTCAGAAGCTCTTGTAAGGCAGGTCTTGTGGTGATGAAACCTCTCAGTAATTGCTTGTCTCTAAAAGATTTTATTTCTCCTTCACTCATGAAGCTTAGTTTGGCTGGATATGAGATTCTAGGTTGAAAATTCTTTTCTTTAAGGATGTTGAATATTGGCCCCCAATATTCAACTCTCTTCTGGTTTGTAGGGCTTCTGCTCAGAGATCCAATGTGAGTCTGATGGGCTTTCCTTTGTGGGTGACCCAAACTTTCTCTCTGGCTGCCCTTAGCAATTTTTCCTTCATTTCAACCCTGGTGAATCTGAAAATTATGTGCCTTGGGGTTGCTCTTCTTGAGGAATATCTCTGGCATTCTTTGTATGCCCTGTATTTGAATGTTGGCCTACTTTTCTAGGTTGTGGAAGTCCTCCTGGATAACATTTTGAAGAGTATTTTCCCGCTTGAATTCATTTTGCCCATCCTCTTCAGGTACACTGATCAAGCACAGATTAGGTCTTTTCACATAATCCCATATTTCTTGGAGGGTTTGTTCATTTCTGTTAACTCTTTTTTCTCTTTTTTTGCCTTCCCTTTTTATTTCACTGAGTTGATCTTTGATCTCTGATATCCTTTCTTCTGCTTTTTTTTTTAATATATGTTTTTTATTGCATTTTAAGTTTGGGGGTACATGTGAAGAACATGCAAGATTGTTGCATAGGTACACACATGGAAGTGTGATTTGCTGCCTTCCTCCCCATCACCTATATCTGGCATTTCTCCCCATGCTACCCCTTCTCAACTCCCCACCCCCCGCTGTCCCTCCCCTATTTTGCCCCGACAGACCCCAGTGTGAGATGTTCCCCTCCCTGGGTCCATGTGTTCTCATTGTTCAACATCCACCTACGAGTGAGAATATGTGGTGTTTGATTTTCTGTTCTTGTGTCAGTTTGCTGAGAATGATGGTTTCCAGGTTCATCCATGTCCCTACAAAGGACACAAACTCATCGTTTTTGATGGCTGCATAATATTCCATGGTGTATATGTGCCACATTTTCCCTGTCCAGTCTATTATTGATGGGCATTTGGGTTGGTTCCAGGTCTTTGCTATTGTAAACTGTGCTGCAATGAACATTCATGTGCATGTGTCCTTATATTAGAATGATTTATAGTCCTTTGGATATATACCCAGTAATGGGATTGCTGGATCAAATGGAATTTCTATTTCTAGGTCCTTGAGGAATCGCCACACTGTCTTCCACAATGGTTGAACTAATTTATACTCCCACCAACAGTGTAAAAGCGTTTCTATTTCTCCACATCCTCTCCAGCATCTGTTGTCTCCAGATTTTTTTAATGATTGCCATTCTAACTGGCATGAGGTGGTATCTCAATGTAGTTTTGATTTGCATTTCTCTAATGACCAGTGATGATGAGCATTTTTTCATATATTTGTTGGCTTCATGTATGTCTTCTTTTGTAAAGTGTCTGTTCATATCCTTTGCCCACTTTTGAATGGGCTTGTTTGTTTTTTTCTTGTAAATCTGTTTCAGTTCTTTGTAGATTCTGGATATCAG
>PVKV010012932.1:23705-38470 GCA_004027835.1 Alouatta palliata | reverse complement strand
ATCTCTGATATCCTTTCTTCTGTTTGATCGATTCAGCTATTGAAACTTGTGTATGCTTCACAAAGTTCTCGTGCTGTGTTTTTCAGCTCCATCAAGTCGTTTATGTTCTTCTGTAGGCTGGTTATTCTAGTTAGCATTTCATCTAATCTTTTTCAAATTCTTAGTTTATTTGCATTGGGTTAAAACATGTTCTTTTAGCTCAGAGAAGTTTGTTTTTACCCATCTTCTGAAGCCTGCTTCTGTCAGCTCATCAAAATCGTTTTCTGATCTGTTTTGTTACCATGCTGATGAGTCGTTGTGAACTCTCTGGGGAGGAGAGGCATTCTGGACTTTGATGTTATCATCCTTTTTGTGCTGGTTTCTTCCCATCTTCTCTGAGTGGATGTCCTCTCTGTTAAAGTTGGGGTTATTTCTCCTGTATGAGGCTTTTTTTTTAAACGCAGGTGTCAGTGTGCCACTTGAGACAGTCTGTCCATTGTCTGCCTGTGGAGGAGCTGCTGGGCTGCCTCAGTCTCAGCCCTGCTGCAGTTTATTCTTCACCTGGTTTCTGTACTGGTAGGGTAAGCCCAGCCTTCTCAATGGCGGGCTCTTTCCCTCTGCCCGCTGTTCCTGGGTGGAGGATGTGTTAACTGCAAAACTCTTCTGGGAGAGGGACTCTGGTTGCTGGATCTTGTCGGGGAGGGGCCTGTCTGGTCGTATCCCCCTCCACACTTTCAACTCTCCCTTCTGTGTGATGGGCAGTTCCTTTTCCCAAGCTTTCTCCGTATTAGTCCAAATCTCCGCCCTGTGCTAACAAGGCACCAGTCTGGCCAGGGTTGCCAGCCTGGGCTGTCACCTGGGTCTGCGACTCCGGATGGTTCTCAGCAAGGCAGCGTTTTCTTTGTCTGTGTGCTGCCAAAGTCTTGGAGTGAATTGCTATATTGATTCAGAGAACCAAGGAGGTGATGCCCCCGATCCTCCATGCCTGATACACTTTCCAGGTGGGGCAGTGCCCTGCCTTGCCTCCACTGAATGCCTTTGGGCTGCTTTTGCTGCATTTTTCGGGGGTTAATCCCACTATTCAACCAGTCCCTTTAAAACAAAACTGGTACATCGCTTGGAGATGCAGAGATTGATCTGATTCTGTCTCACTCAATGGTAGCTGCACTCCGGAGAAGCTTCCTTTTGGCCATCTTCCCCCAAACCCCCACTCATTTAATTTGAATTAACATCCCTATTTTATAGTTGAAGAATTCAAGCACAGAGAGGCTAAGTAAATTGCCCAAGATAACACTGGCAGATCTCTGAAGAATTTAGGGAGTTTAGCTGCAGAGACCAAGCTCTTTTACCATGTTTTACTGCCTCTCAATAATCAGAATAATTGTATCAAATTATCCACTTAACTTTGCATGTATAAATAACTTAAGAATCTAATCAATTTCTTGATATAAAAAACCACTTACTGAAAAATAAGAAGTAGTACGTTGCTTGCAGATCAGACTGTCAGATTATTTATCACATCAGCACTTATCTCTTTTAACAATTAAAGAGATAAAATTCTGCATGTTCCTTACTGTAGAAGTCACACATACCTGAAAAGGGCACATTCCAGAATAAAGTAAAATCTTTACCCAAGAAAATAATTTCTCCTTCCACAACAAGAATTAATATTATTTCTTCTCTATTTGAGTGGCATTCTTTCAATTCTGGCAGAAATGTAGTATACCAAAATTAGTTTATAATCTAAAGCCATTATTCATTAATAAAATGCAAAACAAAACCAAAATGAGATACCAGTTTGCATCCACTGTATCCACTAGTATGGCTTTCATAAAAATGGGAAGACTCCGGTTTCTCAAAATGTGAGCTCTTTCTATGTTTATCAGTTTTACATAAACTGAATGAAAATATCAAAGTTTTATCATTCTTGCTTGACCCCTGCTGTCTAACTATTGTGATTATATTTAAAATTTTTTATAAGAATTAATACATTTCTCCTCAACTCTTCTGACAAAATGTATGAAGAAGGAATACTTGCTAATTTACACACTCTTAAACTATCAGTGAGTGAAAGAATAAATCACAAGCAAAATTATAAAATATTTTGAGACAAATTAAAATAAAAACAAAACATAACAAAACTTATTGAATGCAGTGAAAATAGAGTTCAAAGAACTTCTCTCTTATGCACTGATATCCAGCTGTTCAAGACAATGATTTTTCTCTGTTTTTGCAAAACAATGCCTTACGGGTTTTGATAGTATCCCACTGAATCTGTAGATTACTTTAGATGGTATTGGCATTTTAACAATATTGTCTTACAACCCATGTACACAGAATGTCTTTCCAGTT
Organism: Alouatta palliata; assembly: GCA_004027835.1. Classification (NCBI taxonomy): domain Eukaryota; kingdom Metazoa; phylum Chordata; class Mammalia; order Primates; family Atelidae; genus Alouatta; species Alouatta palliata. The sequence goes on along the minus strand of PVKV010012932.1, from coordinate 36,139 downwards.
ATTTAAACTCTCTTTAGTTTCTTTCAGCAAAGTTTTGTGTATACCACCATGGTTAGATTTATGCCTGAATATCTTATTTTTTTGATACTGTTGTAGGTGGAACTTTAAAAATGTTCAGATCGTTCATTACAACTATACAGAAATACAACTACTTTGCTATGTTTGTCTTGCATCCTGCCTCTTTTACTAGTTCTAATGGGTTTTTTTTTCTTTTTTGGAGTTTTACACACAAAATCATGTGTAGATATAATTTTACTTCTATTTTTTGTTTGTCATTTAGATGCTTTTTATCTCTTTGCCTTGCCTAATTACTCTGCCTAGAACTGCCAGTGAGTGCTATGTTGAATAGAAGTGGCGAAGGCACCATTCTTGTCTTCTTCTGGGTGTTAGGAAAACAGCTTTCAGTGTTTCATCATTGGGCTCGATATTAACTGTCGGTTTTTAATATGTTCCATTGTCATGTTGCAGAAGTTCCCTTCTATGGCTAGTTTACTGAGTATTTTTTATCTTAAAAGGGTGTTGTATTTCACCAACATTTTCTGCATCAATTGAAATAATCACATGCTTATTCATTTCATTGTTATAGTATATTATATTGATAGACTCTTAATCTGTTGAGCCACTCTTCCATTTTTGGGATAAATCTCACTTGGTGATAGTTTACAATCCTTTGATTATACAGTATTGCTGCTAGTATTTTGCTAGTATTGTTAGTATTTTGCTGAGATTTTTGCCTATATATTCATAAGGGATATTGTGCTGTAGTTCCTTTTATTGTGCTGTCTCTACTTGGTTTTGGCTTCAGGATAATGCTGTTATCAAAAAATGAATAAGCAAGTGTTCCTTTTTCATAAAATTGTCAGAAAATTTTGAGAAGAAATGGTATTAATTATTCTTTAAATGTTAGGTAGACTCACCAGTTAATGCAGCTGTTTGTTCATAAACCTTTCTTTGTTAAATCGCTTTCAATTACTAATTCAATCTCCTTGTCTGTTATAGGTCTATTCAGAGTTTCTCTTTCTGCTTGAACCATTTTGATAGTTTGTGTCTTTCTAGCAATTCATCCTTTTCATCCAGAGCACCTAATTTGTTGTCATACAATTGTTAGCATATACTCTTACAATCCGTTTTCATTTCTGTCAAGTTTTGCTCCACTTTCACTTATGAGTTTAATAACATTTTCCATCTTTTGCTCAGTCAATATAGTGAAAGGTTTGACCTTTCAAAGAATCAACTTTTAGCTATGTTTATTTCTTCTACTGCTTTCAACCTTCTATTTTATTGATTTATGCTCTAATCTTTATTATTTCTTTCCTTCTGCTAGTTTTGAGTTTAGTTTTTTTTTTTTTTTCTACTGCCTTTAGGTATAGAGTGAGGTTACTGATTCGAGATTTTTTTCTTAAATGTAGTTGTTTATATCCATAAATTTTTTTGAACTCTATTTTCACTGCATTCAATAAGTTTTGGTATGTTTTATTTTTATTTTTATTTGTCTTAAGATATTTTATAAATTTGCTTGTGGTTTATTCTTTCACTCACTGGTAGTTTAAGAGTGTATTGTTTAATTTCTACATATTTGTGAATTTTCCAGTTTTCATTTTTTATCTGTTTCTTCCATTGTGGTTATAAATTATATTTTGCATAATTTCACACTTTTAAAAATAATTAGGACATAATTTGTGGCCCAAGATATGGCCTGCCCTAGAGAAAGTTCCATATCTACTTGAAAAGAATGTCAGTACTGCTGTTGTTGGGTGGACTGGTCTGTATATGTGTGTTAGCTCTAAATGGCTTATACTGTTGTTCAGTCTTCTATTTCTCTTGAAGCTTCTGTCTGGTTTTTCTATCCATTAACTAAAGTGAGGTATTGACGTGTCCAACTATTGCTATAGAACTGTGGTTTTATCCTTTCAGTGTTGTTAATATTTTCAGCTTTACTGAAGTATAATAGAGAAATAAAAATTGTACATATTCAAGATGTACAGTGTGATGTGTTTATATCTATATGCACATTCTGAAATGATTACCAAAATGAAGTCAGTTAGCATGTTAATTATCTCTCAAAATAATTACCTTTTTGTGTGTGCATGCGTGGGATAAGAAATCTTAACTTCATCCCTGGTGACTGCAGAGGGACCATTGCAGCTGCTCCAGGCTCCTGCAGAGGAGTGGAGCGGATAGCATCATTAGGGGGGCCCTCAGGCCTGGCGTGCATGCATTCCGGAGGCCACCCAGACCATGCTCCACTGCCGGGGTGCACAAGCTACAGTCGCCCTCTGTACAGTGCAGGCAGCAGCCGCCTGGAAACTCCCGAGCCCGCTGGCGCTCCCAGCATCGCAGAACCAGGGTCAGGTGCGAACCACGCGGGTGGCTGCGGCCAAGCCAGGGATTCTGCCCGGTGGCGGCTGCACAGGGGCGAGAACTGAGAACCTGCCACTCAATCCCATCCCTAGTGACTGCCGAGTGCCCATGCCAGTGGCCTCGATTTCCCTGAGGTGGAGGAGTGGGTCGGGAGGCACGGCCTGTGGGCCCTCAGGCTGCAAGCGCTGGCGATCCCAAGGCCACCCAGGCCATGCCTGGGGCACCCAAACTGCAGCCGCCTTCTGTGTGCAGGCAGCGGCAGCCTCCAGGCAACCCCAGAGCCTGACCACCATCCCAGCATCTCAGAATCGGGGCCAGATGTCCCAGTGACTGCAGCCAAGCCAGGTGGTCTGCCCTGCAGCTGTTGCACATGAGTGGGGTTCGTCCCACAGCTCCATCTTCAGTGGCTGCAGAGGGCCCCTGGCTAGCAGCCCCGAGTTTCGGCGGAGGAGCCGGGCGGGGGGCAGGACCTGGAGGGCTCTCAGGCCAGGATAACACGCGATCCAGAGGCCTCCAAGGCAGTGCTCCGCTGCCTGGTCGCCCAAGCTGCAGTCACCCTCTGCCTGCTCGCAGCAGCCGCCTGGCAATTCCCAAGTTCGCTGGCGCTCCCAGCCTCACAGAACCGGAGCCATATGTCACCGTGACTGCAGCCGAGCCAGGCGATCTGCCCAGTAGCTGCTGCACTGGGTCGGGAACTGGCCCTCAGCCCCATCCCCAGTGGCTTCGGAGGGCTTCCGCCAGCGACCCGATCTCTCTTCGGAGGAGCGGAGCGGAATCAGGGCCAGGGGGCTCTCAGCCCTGGAGGGCTGCGCGCCCGCAATTTCCGGAAGTCCCAGGCGAGCCCCAGAGAACCCACGAGTCAGCTGCGCCTGCGCCCCGCCCCCTGTCCGGCGGGGGCTTGGGAGCGGCTTCCGGAGTTCGCGCAGGCGCCTGAGCCGCAGGCAGGCGCCTAACGGTTTTTCTGGGCTCACTCTGTCTGAGAGGTCGGAGGCTGCGAGTGTCCCTGCTGAAGGCCGTGGTGGACCGGGCTGGATCGCAGATTCTGAGCTACATGGCGGGTTTGGGGGTGGATCGTGGATTGGAGGTGGATTGCAGATTGGGGGTGGATCGCGGATTTGGGGTTGGTGGGGGTGAAAAGGCCAGGAGGAGTACAGGCAGCTCAGGAGCGGGTGGTGGGTGTCTGAGGAGAAGTGGCCACCATGAGGAAGCTCTTCAGCTTCAGGAGACGCCTGGCCCTGGCGGTCCGGGGCTACCTCGACGAGGAGGAGGCGGGTCGTGGGTACCGCAGACGGGACACGGAACTGAGGAAGATCCACTGGGCGGTCCAAAGGGCGATGCCGCGGAGGTGGAGCGCTGCCTGACGCACGGGAGCCTGATGTGGATGCCTGCGACAGCAGGGACAGGTAGTGGGGTCCAGCCTGGGGTCGGAGGGAGTGTCCTCAGGCCGGACTTCCCCGCAGCCCCGCAGCCCCCTAGTCCCTGGGGCAGGGGCCGTGGAGGGCGCCGGGCAGCCTCCGAGCAGCGGAGCCAAACTAAGCCTCAGATGCTTTCCATCCCTGGCAATTCACCGGCCTGGAGCACTTCATAGAGAATTTGAGTGATTTAACTCACAAAGTTAAGCATATACACGTTTAAAACATGGGGTCCCATACATAATAGGGAAGTGCCTAATGAGAACTCATTTCCATGTCAAAAATACCATAAGTCATTTTCAGTAGTGTCCGTTTTACATCCGAATCCACAGATGTAGATAGATTTTTTTTACTGGGGCTTCTTAGAGGGAAACTTGGAAGTGGGAGGTGGGTTCCTTGAATGGGAAGTCTCCATTTTCTCAAAATGTGAGCTCTATGTTTATCAGTTTTACATAAACCGAATGAAAATATCAAGGTTTTATCATTTTTGCATGACACTTGCTATCTTTTGTGATGACATTAAAATTTTTATAATGGAGTGAAAAAAAGACTTGCTCCTCTAGATATCAAAATGTGCTGTTAATTCCCACAATTACTTATTTACTATCAGCTGAAAAGATAGATGAATACATGGAACAGAATGGAAAATCCAGAAACACTGAAATATATGTAAGATATAGATGTAGGTACTGATAATGGTAATATTTCAGATGAGTAGGAAAGGATGACTTATGAATAAAATGCCTGCTGTGTGAAGAAAACTAATGAAATTTATGGCACAAAAATGAGTTCCTGTTAGAATACAGACTGAAATTTTTACATATGCAAAATGAGAAAAGTACCAGAAGAAAACACAAATTCTTATTTATACAGGTACGTTTTACGTTGACAAAAGCCTTCCTAAGAATGACTTCACAAGCAGGCATTCTGAAGTTGATTTAGTTAACTAAAAATTAAAACCTGTGTATCAGAAAAAAATTAACAGAAGATAACATACTTGAAAAATATTTATATTTTTTTTACTAATATATTTAAATCTATATTCATATGAAAAGTGTCTCTTCATCCTACAGGGAATTTATTCCTTATTATATATAATATATATTGCTGATTATATAACAAATTGTATATATTACTAATATAATATGTTATATACATCAGTTATATATATATGCAGATAAAAAGCACATCTTTATTTTACAGGGAACTCTTTCAAATCAAATTCACAAGAAAATAACTCTAAAAGTGAACAAAGTACTTATATGCAGATCCACAAGTTATTTATATACATAGGAAAAAATCCTTAGTGTTTCTCATGAGAGAATTTAAAAGGAGAATGAGACTGTTTTCTGTCTACAATGTTTGTGAAAATAAAACGCAGTGATATTTACACTGCTGCTTAAAGTTTAAGTTACTGATGACTTTTCAAGTAGATAATTTGGTGGTAATTACCACGCTTTTAAAATGTATATGCCTTTTATCCATCAATTCCATTATTTTAAAATACCTTTAGAAAATAGAGATACCTGTACTTTGTTTTTCTCAGCATTTATGTTAACAAGAACCCATAGAATGGATATGTGACCATTGAAGGTGGCAATAAGTATAGAAGTATGTTGATGTATGAAGATGTATTTTGTTATAGCCAGTGAGGAAAAAAAATACTTTGCTTGCACATACACAGAAACATACTATGGTCTTGTGTTAGCCAAAACTGTGTACAAAATAGGATAAAATTTGTAACTTCTAAGCATGTGTATTTTAAGTAAAGTTTTTTGTTCCTTTTTCTTATTTGTGATTTCCTCAGTGACTATTTATAAAACTTCTAGTGAAATTTATTATTAATGGCATAATCTTTGGGAAGAGAAATATGAATCTTGTACAGATAAAAGTTTCTCACTGTCTATTTTTTATCATTTTTATCTTGTGGGTTGTTATCTTTGAACTTTTAGCTTCTTCAGAAGTAAAAAGGGAATCTTTTTATCTGTGCTTGCAGATTTTATTATGTACATGTTTTTCTTATGTATGGATTCATTACATATATGTGAACAATGATAGATTACAGTCTTATGAAAATAACAAATAGCAAATATAATTACTATCACAAACATATTGGCTTATAGAAGTAATATTTTAAAATATTAAACTCAACTGTATCCATTCTTTCAATCCATTTATTCATCAAAATGAGCCATACCTGTTGATTTCAATCATGAATATTTTTGGCCTCACGTTTTTCAAAAATCAAAGTAAGAAGTAATTTGTTTAAAAAAAAATGTTGTTGTTATTTCAGTACTCCTTTCCTATGGTACTTTTAAGAACCAAAGTGTACCTGAGTGCCAGGTAGATGCCTAGAACTGCCCTAGACCTGCTGTGTATACTGTATTTTATTTTACTTAATGTAAAGTCCCATGGATTGTTTGATAACCTTTTATTTTCTATATTGTTTATTTTAAAATGCTACCAATTATACAGTTATAAAAAGTTATGAATTATAAATGCCATTCCAGTATCAGATATGTTAACATATGACCTAATCTTTAAATCATCCTGCAAAATAGGAATAATTGTATCATTTTAGTTAATTAAAATTTCTTCAAGTACTAGTAATAATTATAACATCTGGCTGGGTGCAGTGGCTCACACCAGCCATTCAAGAACTTTGGAAGGCTGAGGTGGAAGGTTCCCTTGATGCCAGGAGTTTGCCACCAGCCTGGGCAACAAAGTGAGGTTCCTACTCTACAAAAAATTCTTAAAAATTAGCTGAGCATGCTGTGCACTCCTGTGGACCCAGCTACTCAGGATGCTGGGGCAGGAGGATTGCTTCAGCCTAGGAGTTCCAGGCTGCAGTGAAGTATAAATACACCATTGCACTGCAGCCTTGGCAACAAAGAGAGATCCTGTCTCAAAAAACTAAAATCTAACAATTATTGAGTTTTTGCTTGTTCCGGGAACAGTTCTAAATAGTTTGTATAGATTCTTATTTAAGCATCACAGTGGTGTCCTGCAAGCTAGCTGCTATTGTCATCTTTGTTTTATTAATGAGGAAATTGAGGCACAGAAAGCCTAAGCAATAGCTGGTAAGTGACAGAGTTCAGAGTAGAATTCAAGCCCTAGTTGAACTGAATCCAAAGCCCAAGCTCATTCTATCCAAATAGGCTGCTCTTTTCATAAAGGTAGTGAGCAGTAAGAGCTAATAAATGTTTTCTTCAAAAGATAAGTACTTGTTTTGAAGACAGAGGAATAACATGCTATTCAATGTTTACAATGACATGAATCATTATAGGTTTTGAGATACTGCATTACAATTTCATGAAAACTCCTCTCACTTTCATAGGACTGCTCTACATTTGGCCTGTGTCCATGGCCATGCGGAAGTGGTCAGTCTCTTAGTGAGCAGAAAATGCCAGATTGACATCGGTGACAGACTAAACAGGATGCCTTTAATGAAGATGTATAGTAGCCAACTCTTTCAACATGAAATGGATTTCATTTAAATACATAGAAATAAATTTATCTCATTTAAATATAACTAGTTGGTGAAACCTGTGGAATATGTATTTTGAATGCTTAGAATTTACAGTCTAATTTTCTATCTTATATTGATAGGCTGTATATTGCAAGGAAGAGACTCATTCCATTTTTCTGCTGGAACATGGAGCCAATCCAAACATTCAAGATGTGTCCAGCAACACTGCTCTTCATTATGCTGTGTATAATAAAGGGATTTTATTGGCAGAAAAACTGCTTTCCCGTTATGCAAATATTGAAGCAATAAACAAGGTAGAGATCAATCAATTTTCTTTTCAAAATATTTGTTCTAACATTGACATAGGTAAGGGTTGATTTTTCAAGTTTGGAATCTCAAGCATTCCCTGAATGAAAATATTTTGAAATAACTTAACTGTGTCAGATTCTATTTTAAATATTGATACTTTTAAAGAAGGTTTTTAGTGCATTTGTGGAAATTATTTCTGAATTTTTTCAAGGTAAAACTTTTTTTTTCAAATACCTCAGGGTTGTTTTATTTTTCTAATTATTGTAAAAAAACACAGGAAAAAATTATCCTAGAAATAGGCTTTATCTTAAAACTCAAACAAAATTAAAGCAATTTACCATAAATGGAAATCTTGGTGGTGCTGACAGTTTTCTTTAAAAAAACTCATGTATCTTTCAGTAGCAAGGCTTAAGAGGAAAAAATGGGAAGGGAAAAGGAGAGCAATCAGAAATATACAGATCACTTGGAAATTAGGTAATGAGGGAAAAAGGCAAAGAAGAGGTTTTGTTGTTTAATTTGTTGTTTTTTAGTTTATATATTCAGACAAAGTGCACTTCGGTTTTGGGATAATCATTTTTTGTTCGGTAAAGAGAGTGATTAAAACTCACCTAAAGATCAAGTTTTAGAGGACTCTGAGGAAACCAGAATGGCAGTGAATAGATGGTGACACACTGAGAAACACTTCAGCAAAGGGTGAAACAGATTAGTAATTGTATTATTACCCATCCTAACAGAAACAGCCACTTAGGTAAGTCTCCTCTCAAATTCGAATGTCTTGGTGGGAAGGTGGGAGATAAGTATCTTATAAATAGCAAAATCAAGTGAGATTTTGAGTTTATGTGTCCCTGTTCTACTCATACCCAGGAAAATTAACTGAAGTTTTAATAAATGACTCTTACTCTTTTCTCTTTTTGGTCACATCCCCAAATGATAAGACTACTGGCTGTGTGGGTGAGCGATGAAACTGAATTGATTGTCTGCTGCATTAATTCTCAGCTAGGATTGTGCATTACAGGGACCTGGGGAAATTTTGTAAAAACTCTACAAGCATTGGCTTTCTCTTGAAGATTTTGATGTAACAGATCTAATAAGGCCTGAAAATGTATGGTTAAAAATATTTTTTGAAGCCATTCACAATGGCATGTTCCCAGTCCTAGCTACTTAGGAGGCTGAGGTGAGAGGATTGCTTGATGCTAGGATTTTGAGTCAAGCCTGAGCAAATAGTGAGACTCTTGTCTCCAACAACAGCAAAAAAAAAAAAAAAAAAAAAAAAAACACTTCTATGGGCGAGGATCCAAGATGGCCAATTAGGAGCAGCTGAGGATTGCAGCTCCCAGTGAAAGCATGGAGGGTGAGTGGACACCACATTCCCCGATGGATTTTTATTGCCCATAGACCAGGAGATTCCCAGGGGGAGGAGCCCAACGACTGTTTTCGCCGGCTCAGCTGTTTTCGCTGGTGATGCTGTTTTGGGCAGCGCCCCGGTGCAGCGGTTCCCCATACAAAATACATGGGCCCGGGTGCTGTTTTAGCTGGCAATTGGAGCTCTGGGAAGACAGAGCCACCCATTCATCTGATTAAAAAAGGGGACTGAAACAGGCAGCCAGGCCAGGAGATTTCCCAGGCAAAAAAACGCCACGAAACCCAGCACCCACGGTTTCAGCCAGCGCAGTGGGTCACCACATGGGAAATCACACAGATCCTGGTGCCTTTTCAATAGGAGGCTGGAACACCTGGGAGACACTTGACCATTCAACTTAAAAAAAAAAAAATGCTCTGAGACTGGGAGCCCAGTGATCAGACTTGGCTAGTCCCACCCCCACAAAAAAACAGCCATCGAAAATGCTCTGGATCGAGAGTTTCACAACAAGCACAGCTGAACCCACGACAGTCAAGCTCTGCAGGGGAGGGGCATCCGCCATTACTGAGGCAGTCTGCCACTACAGAGGTAGATTGCCATTGCAGAGGCACTTCTAACCAAACCAGTATAAACTGGACTGCAGGGAAGTTCACATGGCAGCTGGGCAGAGCCCACAGCAGCTCAGAAAAGCCTCTGCAGGCAGTGAGTAGGCTGCCTGATCGCTAGGCAAGGCAGCCCTGAGAAAAAGGCAGCAGCACAAGGGAAACTCATAAATAAAACCCTAACTCCCTGGGACAGAGCACCTGGGGGAAAAAAGGGGTTTATGAGTTCTGCTGCAGCAGACTTAAACGTACCTGCCAAGCAACTCTGAATGAACAACGGAGCTCACAACTCAGCACTTGAGCTACTATAAAGGACACTCTGTCATCTCAAGCAGCTCCCTGACCCCTGTATATACAAAGAGTCACTTCATAAAGGAGAGCTCAGACTGACATCTGGTGGGTAATCTTCTGGGACAAAGACAGCAGAAGAAGAAACTGGCAGCAACCCTTACTGTTCTACAGCAGCTGCAGGTGATCCCCAGGCAAGCAGGGCCGGGAGTGGACCTCAGCAATCCTACAGCAGAGGGGCCAGACTGTTAGAAGGAAAACTAAGAAACAGAAAGAAATAACTTCATCATCAACAAACTGGACGTCCAGTGAGAGACCCCATCTGAAAATCACCAACCACAAAGACCATACATAGATAAATCCACAAAGATGGGAAGAAATCAGTGCAAAAAGGAGGAAAACACCAGAAACCAGAATGCCTCTCCTCCTACAAGGGATCACAACTCCTCACCAGCAAGGGAACAAGGCTGGATGGACAATGAGTATGATGAAATGACAGAATCAGGCTTCAGAAGGTGGGTAATAAGAAACTTCTGTGAGGTAAAAGAACACGTTCTAACCCCATGCAAAGAAACTAAGAACCGACTTGATGAAATGCTAACGAGAATAACCAACTTAGAGAGGAATGTAAGTGAATTGATGGAGCTGAAAAACACAACACAAGAACTTTGTGAAGCATACACAAGTTTCAACAGTCAAATCGACGAAGCAGAAGAAAGGATATCAGAGGTCCAAGATCAACTCAATGAAATAAAAGGAGAAGGCAAGATTAGAGAGAAAAGCGTAAAAAGGAATGAACAAAGTCTCCAAGAAATATGGGACTATGTGAAAAGACCTAATCTACGTTTGATAGGTGTACCTGAATGTGACAGAGAGAATGAATCCAAGCTGGAAAATACTCTTCAGGATATTATGCAGGAGAACTTCCCCAACCTAGGAAGGCAGGCCAATATTCAAGTTCAGGAAATACAGAGAACATCACAAAGATATTCCTCAAGAAGAGCAACCCCAAGGCACATAATCGTCAGATTCACCAAGGTTGAAATGAAGGAGAAAATGCTAAAGGCAGCCAGAGAGAAAGGTTGGGTTACACACAAAGGGAAGCCCATCAAACTCACAGCAGATCTCTCAGCAGAAACCCTAGAAGCCAGAAGAGAGTGGGGGCCACTATTCAACATCCTTAAAGAAAAGAACTTTCAACCCAGAAGTTCATATCCAGCCAAACTAAGCTTCATAAGTAAAGGAAAAATAAAATCCTTTGCGAACAAACAAGTACTCAGAGATTTCATCACCACCAGGCCTGCTTTACAAGAGCTCCTGAAAGAGGCACTAAACATAGAAAGGAACAACCAGTACCAGCCACTCCAAAAGCATACCAAATGGCAAAGAGCAGAAACACAATGCAGAAACTGCATCAACTAACCGGCAAAACAGCCAGCTAGCATCAAAATGGCAGGATCAAATTCACACATAACAATATTAACGCTAAATGTAAATGGGCTAAATGCCCCAATCAAAAGACATAGACTGGCAAACTGGATAAAAAGCCAAAACCCGTCAGTGTGCTGTATCCAAGAAACCCATCTCACATGCAAAGATACACAAAGGCTCAAAATAAAGGGATGGAGGAAGATTTACCAAGCATATGGAGAGCAGAAAAAAGCAGGAGTTGCAATTCTCATCTCTGATAAAATAGACTTTAAACCAACAATATCAAAGGAGACAAAGAAGGACATTACATAATGGTAAAAGGATCAATGCAACAAGAAGAGCTAACGATTCTAAATATATACGCACCCAATACAGGAGCACCCAGATACATAAGGCAAGCTCTTAATCAACTACAAAGAGACTTAGACTCTCACACAATAATAGTGAGAGATTTGAACAGCCCATTGTCAATATTAGACAGATCAACGAGACAGAAAATTAACAAGGATATCCAGGACTTGAACTCAGACCTGGATCAAGCAAACCTAATAGACACTTACAGAACTCTCCACCACAAATCCACAGAATATACATTCTTCTCAGCACCACATCACACCTACTCTAAAATTGACCACATAATTGGAAGTAAATCACTCCTCAGCAAATGCAAAAGAATGGAAATCATAACAAACTGTCTCTCAGACCACAGTGCAATGAAGTTAGAACTCAGAATTCAGAAACTAACTCAGAACTGCACAGCTTCATGGAAGCTGAACAACTGGCTCTTGAATGTTGACTGGATAAACAACGAAATGAAGGCAGAAATAAAGATGTTCTTTGAAACCAACGAGAATGAAAACACAACACACCAGAATCTCTGGGACACATTCAAAGCAGTCTCTAGAGGAAAATATATAGCAATAAATGCCCACATGAGAAGCAAGCAGAGATCTAAAATTGACACCCTATCATCAAAATTGAAAGAGCTAGAGGAGCAAGATCAAAAAAAACTCAAAACCTAGCAGAAGACAAGAAATAACTAAGATCAGAGCAGAACTGAAGGAGATAGAGACACGAAAAACACTTCAAAAAATCAATAAATCCAGGAGCTGGTTTTTCGAAAAGGTCAACAAAATAGACAGACCACTAGCCAGATTAATAAAAAAGAAAAGAGAAAATAATCAAATAGATGCAATAAAAAA
>PVKV010012932.1:0-23605 GCA_004027835.1 Alouatta palliata | reverse complement strand
AATAAATTCCTAGACACTTGCATCCTCCCAAGCCTAAACCAGGAAGAAGTCGAAACCCTGAATAGACCAATAACAAGGTCTGAAGTTGAGGCAGCAATTAAGAGCCTACCACCCAAAAAAAGCCCAGGTCCAGATGAGTTCACAGCCGAATTCTACCAGACATACAAAGAGGGGCTGGTACCATTCCTTCTGAAACTATTCCAAACAATCCAAAAAGAGGGAATCCTTCCCAAATCATTTTATGAGACCAACATCATCCTGATACCAAAACCCGGCAGAGACTCAGCAAGAAAAGAAAACTTCAGGTCAATATCCATGATGAACATAGATGCAAAAATCTTCAATAAACTACTGGAAAACCGACTGCAACAGCACATCAAAAAGCTTATCCACCATGATCAAGTAGGCTTCATCATGGGGATGCAAGGCTGGTTCAACATACGCAAATCTATAAACATAATCCACCACATAAACAGTACCAAAGACAAAAACCACATGATTATCTCAACTGATGCAGAGAAGGCCTTTGACAAAATTCAACAGCCCTTTATGCTAAAAACCCTCAATAAACTAGGTATTGATGGAACATATCTCAAAATGTTAAAAGCTATTTATGACAAACCAGCAGCCAATATCATACTGAATGGGCAAAAACTAGAAGCATTCCCTTTGAAATCTGGCACTAGACAAGGATGTCCTCTCTCACCACTCCTATTCAATATAGTACTGGAAGTTCTAGCCAGAGCAATCAGGCAAGAAAAAGAAACAAAGGGTATTCAAATAGGAGAAGAGGAAGTCAAATTGTCTCTATTTGCAGACGACATGATTGTATATCCAGAAGACCCCATCGTCTCAGCCCAAAATCTCCTGAAACTGATAAGCAACTTCAGCAAAGTCTCAGGATACAAAATCAATGTGCAAAAATCACAAGAATTCCTATACACCAATAACAGACTTAAAGAGAGCCAAATCAAGAACCAACTGCCATTGACAATTGCTACAAAGAAAATCAAATACCTAGGAATACAACTGACAAAGGACGTAAAGGACCTCTTCAAGGAGAACTACAAACCATTGCTCAATGAAATAAGAGAGGACACAAACAGATGGAGAAACACTCCATGTTCATGGTTAGGAAGAATCAATATCGTGAAAATGATCATACTGCCCAAAGTAATTTACAGATTCAACGCTATCCCCATCAAGCTACCAATGACCTTCTTCACAGAACTGGAAAAAAGCCACCTTATACTTCATATGGAACCAAAAGAGAGCCCTCATAGTCGAGTCAATTCTAAGCAAAAAGAACAAAGTGGAAGGCATCACACTCCTGGACTTCAAACTATACTACAAGGCTACAGTAATCAAAACAGCATGGTACTGGTACCAAAACAGAGATGTAGACCAATGGAACACAACAGAAGCCTCAGAGGCAAGACAAGACATCTACAACCATCCGATCTTTGACAAACCTGACAAAAACAAGCAATGGGGAAAGGAGTCCCTGTTTAATAAATGGTGTTGGGAAAACTGGCTAGCCATGTGCAGAAAGCAGAAACTGGACCCCTTCCTGACACCTTACACTAAAATTAACTCCAGATGGATTAAGGACTTAAACATAAGACCAAACACCATGAAAACCCTAGAAGAAAATCTAGGCAAAACCATTCAGGACATAGGCGTAGGCAAGGACTTCATGACCAAAAGACCAAAAGCATTGGCAACAAAAGCCAAAATAGACAAATGGGACCTAATCAAACTTCACAGCTTCTGCACAGCAAAAGAAACAGTCATTAGAGTGAATCGGCAACCAACAGAATGGGAAAAAATTTTTGTAGTCTACCCATCTGACAAAGGTCTGATATCCAGAATCTACAAAGAACTGAAACAGATTTACAAGAAAAAAAGCAAACAAGCCCATTGAAAAGTGGGCAAAGGATATGAACAGATACTTTACAAAAGAAGACATACATGAAGCCAACAAACATATGAAAAAATGCTCATCGTCACTGGTCATTAGAGAAATGCAGATCAAAACTACATTGAGATATCACCTCACACCAGTTAGAATGGCGATCATTAAAATATCTGGAGACAACAGACGCTGGAAAGGATATGGAGAAATAGGAACGCTTCTACACTGTTGGTGGGAGTGTAAGTTATTTCAACCATTGTGGAAGGCAGTGTGGCGATTCCTCAGGGACCTAGAAATAGAAATTCCATTTGACCGAGCAATCCCATTACTGGGTATATAGCCAGAGGATTATAAATCATTCTACTATAAGGACACATGCACACGAATGTTCATTACAGCACAGTTTACAATAGCAAAGACCTGGAACCAACCCAAATGGCCATTGATGATAGACTGGACAGGGAAAATGTGGCACATATACACCATGAAATATTATGCAGCTATCAAAAACGATGAGTTTGTGTCCTTTGTAGGGACATGGATGAACCTGGAAACCATCATTCTCAGCAAACTGACACAAGAACAGAAAATCAAACACCGCATCTTCTCACTCATAGGCGGGTGTTGAACAATGCGAACACATGGACACAGGGAGGGGAGCATTTCGCACTGGGGTCTGTGGGGGAAAAAGGGGAGTGACAGCGGTGGGTGGGGATTTGGGGAGGGATAACATGGGGAGAAATGTCAGATATAGGTGATGGGAAGGAAGGCAGCAAATTACACTGCCATGTGTGTACCTGTGTAACAATCCTGCATGTTCTTCACATGTACCCCCAAACCTAAAATGCAATAAAAAGTATATTAAAAATATACAACCAAAAAAAAAAACACCTCTAGGTTTGAAAACACTCCTGATTAAGAACCACAGAATGGATGAGTGCAGTGCATAAATTTCTATGTCTCAAAACCATAAGAAATCTCTAAAAGAGTTGGCATTTGATGGAGGTTATTTCCTTCAAAGTTCTTCTCTCCATTAATATTAGCCTGACTTATCTGTCTTTCTCTACCTCTGTGACTGGGAAGTGAAAGGAAATATTATGGGTAATATCTCTCAGCTTACAGAATAACACCTTTTTTTCTTCTCATCATGAATTATTTACTGTCATTTAGAGAGTCTAGGAATTTGCTTGTGGGTGATATTTCAATAAGTAGAGGCCAATACTTTCACTATTTCATGTTCCTTTGTAACGACTAAGGTGATTATTTGTCAAAAAATGATCATTACATGTGAGGTTTTCTCAATTAGATTAGTAGCAGTTTCTGGACTCTTTTTCAGTTGAAGTTGTATTATGGACTATCTCAGTATGTCTGTTAAGTTTACAGAGCTTTGGCATAATCAGGATGTCAGTTTTAAACACTGAAATCCATGAAGTCAGTGAGAATACAATAGGAATTCTTTTAATAATTTAGTTTTAGCAGTCCTATGAACTAATTTTCTATTTGGTTAACAATCTGGGGGTGTTTGCAAGGCAGTGTATGGGAAAGCACAGAGGAGGGAGAAGGAAGTGACTGCTTTGCATTTACTTCTTTTCTATATTGTATGTTTAAGTTCCTAGCATCTTACAGAAGATTTTTAGTTCAGTTGAGAAATACGTAGTTTTATGAATTATAAATTGTTTTTGCTTTCTTACAGGAGAGAAACACACCATTTTTGCTTGCTATAATTTGCAAGAGACAGTAAATGGTGGAATTTTTAGTGAAAAACATGGCAAATGTACATGCTGTTGATAGTTTCAGAAGGTACGGTAGTTCTTTTTCTAAAAAATAAAATCCTGACTCTTCTAGAGTGGTAACAGTCACTCAAGTCAGAAATATTAATAAGAAGGTAAACATATAATTATTGGCATGCAATGAAAAATAACACAATAGGCAGAAAAGCAATTATTTGGACTGAGCAACATAAAAACAGTATATAGTAGGATTTATTTTATCTGATAGACTGTTATTTGTAATCTGATGTTTTTGGTCCTGTAATGTTATATTAGCCAAAAGGGTTTCATATTTTATTAATTTTATAAAGTGTAGACTTTAACTTTCAGTTTACAACTACTACTGTTACCATTATTATGGTATCCTATGACTTCCTCCTTCGAATTTTTTAACTTTCAATTTACAACCACTACTATTATTATTATTGTTTTCAGCCTGCAGATAGCTCTTATTTATTAGACTCCTAGCTGACTTTGAATTATAATATATCAGACTAGCAAAGCAATGGGGAAATCTTCATCTAAATCTTTGTCTATTTTAGATAAGTGACCTCAGCATAGTTTCTTGGACATCAAAAAACTGTAAGTTAGCCACATGTATTATGCCATATCCCAGTGGGACAAGAGGCTTTTTTGTTGTCTCTGCCTTTTAGCTTTGGTGGTAATTTACAAAGATGAACACTTGAGCACGAAAGATGCTTGTAGGCGTAAGCTAGAACATGTAAATGGTTATTATATCTATACTGACAGGCAAGACAGTACTTGGTAAAGGGTATGAAATTTGCAAGTTAAATATCTTTATTAAAGTTCTTGAGTGGAGTTATTTCTTTATTATTTTAGAACAGCCTTCATACTTGCTGTACATCATAACTTTTCAAGTACAGTCAGCCTTCTCCTTCAACAAAATATTAACATCGTTTCTCAAGATATGTTTGGACAAACTGTGGAAGATTATGCTATTTGTTGTGATTTGATAAGGTAAGTGCTTATGTGAAAAGATCAGTTAATACTAAATTAAAATAATTACAAAATATCGCATCGATACATTAGGTGACAGTTCATAGTTTTATTGAGGTAGTTTGGAATGGCAACAAGTTAGTCCACTTTTTAGCCAGAAATCAAACAGAAAGCTAGATCGGTTATAAGTAGCAGTGAGTGCAAGATTCTTTCGGGACTTTTAAAAACCTTTATCCCTAGGGATCTCAATGCTGTTCATTTTATTCCAAGTACAACCCCTATATGTCAGATATAAATAGTGTCACATCTTTTACTTTTTTTCTTTTTTTTTTTTTTGTTTTTGAGAAAAGGTCTCACTATATTGCCCATGTTCCTGAGCTCAAGTGATTCTCCTGCCTCGGTGTCCGAAACTGCTAGTACCTTGCCTGGCCTGACTTTCCTAATTAGTTATTGGGTCTTGAAATGTCCAGTTTAGCAGAAAATCTTGTATTGTCCTCTGGGGCTATCTCCTATGCCTTTCTGCTTTGAATTTTTCAAAAAGCTGAGGGGTTCCCTAAGTCCAAGGAAGACAGTCTTGCTTTACAAGTCAGAAGAAAGGGGAGAAATCCACTCTAATCATTCCGTTGTTTCCATTGATTCACTTGCTATATTGCTTTCATTGTAATTCATCCTGCAATCTGATAATGATTGACCATTGCCACCAGGATGCCTTTAGTGATTCAAATTCCTCAGTCTTCATGGCGACTCATACACAGAATTCACAGCTACAGTGTTCATGTACATATGCTCAACCATTGTTCCCAGCACCCTGCTCTGGCAGTGAGGCCAAGGCCTCCAGGCTTTACCTACACACATAGTGAGTAAATTGACCCTTCCCAATACTAAATACCTTATTTGTGGCCCACCTCTTAGCTAGGCTTAGCCTAGACCTTCATGGTAAGTTATCCTTTGAGTCATGTGTTCATCTTTTCTTTAGCAAATATTAGTTGGGATTGTACTCAACAGTCAGTAGTGTTCTAATGTTGTAGGAAGAGATCAGAGTTCCCTTTCCCTTTTGCTATTACATCTGTACCTTGATACTTTTCTATGTCCTGTGCAACAGCCTTTGCAAGATAGCAGAAGGTTCCACATTATCCTTCAACAAAGTAGTGGGCACCAGTTTGCAGTTGGCCCCTCGAGTGATCTGTTTCCATAACAATGAAAATCTCTCAGGATACTTGCATCTCTACCACAAGTTTTTAAAATACTTAAAAACTCTACCTCACAGGAAGTCATTCAATAGAATCTGTGTATCTAAAGTAGGTAATTTTGATTTAACAGAGCTAAGCTTTATTCATGACTCATGAGTACCCATGTATAAAACAGGGCTTTAATACTTGTTTCAGTAGCACATATTCTAAAATTGAATCAATACAGAACAGATAAGCATATCTGCTGCCCAAGGATGGCACACAAATTCATAAAGCATTCCATATTTTGCACAGTCCCTAGAATGTCATTTGACTATTTGTTAACTAGCTCCAGGGAAGCAGTATGAGTCAAACCAAAACCGGAGACTCCCAATATTGAAATTGTTATGTAAAAGTATTCATGTTGGGCCAGGATCAGTGGCTCACACCTATAATCCCAACACTTTGAGGCCAAGGTGGGCAGATCACGAGGTCAGGAAATTGAGACCATCCTGGCTTACATGGTGAAACCCTGTCTCAACTAAAAATATGAAAAATTAGCCGGGCATGTTGGCATGTGCCTGTAGTCCCAGCTACTTAGGAGGCTGAGGGAGGAAAATTGCTTGAATCCTGGCGGCAGAGGTTGCAGTGAGCAGAGATCGTGCCACTGCACTCCAGCCTGGGCAACAGAGTGAGACTTCATTAAAAAAAAAAAAAGAAGAAGAAGAAACATTTAGATAATGTGATCTGTGAAATGAAAACAGAGCTGAGTAACATACGGGATGTTACATGTAAATATGTTGCTAGTACATGACTTGGAAATAAGGAAACATCAACTTGCCTCTTTTTCATGGAACTGAGAAAACAATGCAAGCAGGGTTTTGTCTTGTATGTCAGTTGGAGAGGACCAAGAAGATCCAGCCCTCTAACACAGATATGCTGGCTCAGAGTTTGAATAGACAGAGAAGAAATGGTAGATGTCCAAGCCAGGTTTTGACATCTATTAGCTTTCTGCCCTTGGTGTGATTGATGAGCTTAGTAATAGGGGACAGTTATGTAATCTATTTTAATGAGGTAATATATTTATATATAAATTTAGTTACAAGTTATGAATTAGCAAAAATGCTCTGAACTACAAGCCACAATGAATAGAACAAATAATCAAAATTAGCACTTAATATCATTTTCCAAAAACTAATATTAAATATTAGAACCTATGAGAAAACATCCATCAGGTTTTGAGATTTCAAAATTATTTCAGCAATCAAATTCAAGAATAAATTATTACATTGCTTTACTATTTCTGAATATTTAAACATGTTATCTCATTACATCCTCCTCACAGCTTAGTGAAGAAAAATAGTAAAATCTTTATTTTTTAGAAGATGCCATGGAGCCTAAGAGAAGCAACTGGTCTGAAAACAAAACACCTATTGGTTATAGAGCAAGGATTTATTCTGAGTGCAGGACATTTTCCAGGATGTTAAGCTGACTAGAATTAATGTATTGAGCTATGCGTCTCTTTATGAGTACTTTATGTTTTTATTCTTTTATTAGAAGTTTAATAAATTTATAAAGCTTAAATTTTTAAATTGTATGGGACATTAGAGTTCTGATATTAGCTCTGATATTGTCTGAAATGTTTTAAGAATTTATGTTTGGTAAATTTTTTTACATTACTATTAAAATAGTAATTTCATTTATTATGTATAGCATTCAACAACAAATTTTGGAACATAAAAATAAGATACTTAAAAATCGTCTTTGAAATGACAATCGAGGTAAGACTTCTCATAGTAAATTTCTCATTTTTCTTGGTGGTCTTATTGATTTTAAAAAGTAAGATTACAGGCTAGGCACGGTGGCTCATGGCTGTGATTCCAGCACTTTGGGAGGCGAAGGTGGGTGGACCACCTGAGATCAGGAGTTTTGAGACCAGCCTGGCTAACATGACAAAACCCCATCTCTACTAAAAATACAAAAATTAGCCAGGTGTTATGGTGGGTGCCTGTAATTCCAACTACTTGGGAGGCTAAGGCAGGATTATCACTTGAACCCAGGAGTTAGAGGTTGCAGTGAGCTGAGATCACATCACTGCACTCCAATCTGGATGAAAGAACAAGATACTATCTTCAAAAAAAATAAAATAAAAGTCAGATTACATAATTTTAATTATCAAAGAGCAGTTTAAAAGAATATATATATATAAATTTTTACTTTAATTTCTGTAGTTTAGAATTTAGAGTTATTTAAGAAGTTAACTATAGCTAATTTATAATCTCAAACAGTATTGTCTGAAAAAATTTTATTTATCTACTTATTATCTCTGAAATTCTACATGATGTTTTTATATTAATATAAATTAAAAAATTAGATTTTTAAGTTAGTATGTTGTATTTTTCTCTATAATCACATTATTACAAAATTGGACTTGTTATGCAAATAGATCTTCTATTTAATTTTTATAATAAGTGGTTTGTATTTAGTAAATTAATATTAATTACAGTTGATTCTTGAATAATGTGGGAGTTAGGGATTCTGATCCCTGTGCAGTTGAAAATCTGAGTATAACTTTGACTCTTTCCAAACTTAACTACTAATAGTCTACCATTGACTGGAAGCCTTACTGATAACATAAACAGGTGATGAACACATATTTGGTATGTGTTACATTATTATATGTTACATTCTTACAATAAAATAAGCTAGAAAAATGAAGCTTTTATAAAGAAAATCATAGAAAAGAAAAAAATATACTTACTATTCATAAAGCATAAGTGAATCCTCCCAAAAGTCTTTATCTTCATCATCTGCAGGTTGATTATGCTGAAGAGAAAGAAAAAAGTTCAGTTTTGCTGTCTCTGGTTTGCAGAGGCAGAGGAAAAATCTGCATACAAGTGAACCCCTGCAGTTCAAACTCTTGTTATTCAAGGGTCAACTGTATTACACAGGAATTTTTGTCACTAAGAAATTACTATCTTTAGAACTGGGAACTCAACAATCTCTGATACCATAAACAAATGGGAGTAAGAACCATAAAACAGTGTTCATCCATACAAATAGAAGATTGCTTTTGAAGATACCTATTGAATGCAGAAGACAGAAAAGTAATTCTTCTCCAAGAAGCAGAAGTTATGTATTCTTATACAAACAAGGTCTATTTTTTACTTCATTCTCCATAAGTTAGAACCTCATGAGATATATTCACTTCTTAGAACAAGCTTTTTGCTTTTAATATGTGCTGGATAATTATCATAATCATAGTAATTTTGTAGGAAAAAATATTCTGTTACCAGGCTGCGTGTGGTGGCTCACACCTGTAATCTCAGCACTTTAGGAGGTCGAGGCAGGTGGATCACTTGAGGCCATGAGTTTGAGACCAGCCTGGCCAACATGGTGAAATCCCATCTCTACCAAAAATACAAAAATTAGCCAAGCATTGGGGCAGGCACCTGTAATCTCAACTAATTGGGAGGCTGAGGCAGGAGAATTGCTTGAACTCAGGAGGTGGAGATTTCAGTGAGCTGAGATTGTGCCACTGTACTGGGTGACATAGGAGCACAACTCCATCAGGGAAAAAAAAGAAAAGATACTGTGTTATCATTAGGCAAAAGATGATCATAATAAATATTCCAAAAGCCAAACTCTAGGCTCAAAAAATTATAATAAAATTATTAAAATGGTTCACAATAACAAAAATGTAAGACCTAATGCATTGTACAATCTGAACTGTATAAAGACATCTTAAATTTTGTGCATATTTATCAAACTATTTCTATAAGTTAAGTTTGGCAAATTGCAAAAGACAAAGATGAAGTTGACATAGTTTTTTGTCTTTAAGGTGCTTAGAATACAGAAAACTATAATTTTTGTGTTTTTCCTACTGAATTTTTAAGAAAAATATTCATTCATATACTTGTCCACTCAGTAACTATCATGTGTCTTTTATGGACTAAGCATTTTTCCAGTGTTACAAAATACATTTTAAAAATATGGTTAGGAGATTGTTGTTACCATTGTCATTTATTTTATTTACTTTCTTATGTAGTACTTACTCTGTGCCCAGTGTCATCTGGGAGCTTATAGTTATCATTCATTATGTATGTATTATGTTCAATATGTGCCAGCCATTTTTACATTTGTGGTGATGAATGCAAGCTTCTAAAATGTGGGTAGAATTTAGGGTAAGCATGCAGAATGAGTGGAACTTTGCCAGGTAAGGAGACAGAAAGATGATACTTGGCAGAAGGAATATCTAACAAGCTTGCATATTTGACAGAAGCAGCAGCCATGAAGATGAAAGTTTTAAAAAGAGGAGAAGCAAGTTCAAAAGGTAGGACACCTGAGTGAACTTCATAGAGTTTATGAGCAGTTCAGATTTACTATTGTAAAAAAGGTATATGGAAGTGGTTGGGAATGAGGTGAAAATAGCTTGTAGTTTTTATTATGTATTTATTATGTTCAGTATGTGCCAGTGAAGGTAAGCTTAGGAAAGACTTTGTTGTTGTTGTTTTACCTGTGTCTAGAAACAAGTTCAATAAAAGACTTTTAATAGTATAGAAATGAGTAGATCTTATCCTGTAGGCCAAGAGAAACTTCTCAGATAGAATGTTTTTGGCTGCAAATACTAGAATACCTGTTGAGAGAAAAGTAACAAGCATGCAGGGGCCTTCCTTTACTATCTTATTGGCTGGGTCATACCACATGCTCATCCCTGAACCAGGCACTGGGAAAGCAAATGTAATTATGTAATTAGCTTAGAATAATCATTTCTCTTTTGAAGCTGGGGAGTGGTATTGGGATAATAAATATCCAAATAGATTTGTGTTTCTCCAGCAAGAAACAATAAGGAATTGTTCTTGGGTAGGGAGCTAGTAGTGTTTGCTACGGGAATTCATTGGAAAATTGTGAGCAGGGAAGGCATTAGATTAGATTTGAGAATTAAGACATTCTGTTCATGGTTTAAAGCAGGGATTGGCAAACTTTTTTCTCTAAAGGGCTAAGTAGGAAATATTTTAGGCCATGTAGTCTCTGTCTTTTTTTTCAAAGGTGATTTAACTAATCCACAAGCCATGTGGTCTGTATTGTAGCTACTCAACCTGCCACTATAGTGTGAAAGCAGTCATAGGTAGCATGTCTGTGAATAGGCATGGCTGTACTCTCATAAAACTTTGTTCAGAAAGAACATACAGTAGGCAAGATTTGGCCCGTGGTCTATAATGTGCTGACCCCTTATGTAAAGGATAGATGGAGGATACATGTCACCTAAGTGTATAGTTATTATTCACTAGGTATTTATTATGTTCATTAGATGCCATGCACTTTTAAATTTGTGGTGATTACTGCAAGCTTTTAAAAAGTGGATAGGATTTAGGATAAGCAGGCAGAGTAAGTGAAACTTTGCCAGGTAAGGAGGCAGAGAGATGGTGTTTTCCAGAAGGAATATCTGACAAGAATGCATGTTTGACAGAAACAGCAGCTACAAAACCTGAAAATGAAAGAGAAGGTGCAAAGGATAAGACACTTGAGTGTCTCTACTCTTAACTACATAGACAAGGGAAGCTTCAGCCGTAGTTAATGCTATAGTTTCCTTGTCACAAATTCATGGAGTACATGAGTCTATTGCAAGGTTTTCACCCATCCATGATAAAATAAAATGATGGAACTCCAGGTTATTCATGTAAAATACTGGTGTTGCCAGGCATGGTGGCTTCTGCCTATAATCCCCACAGCATTGGAGGCTGAGACAGAAGGATCCCTTAAGTCCAGGAAGTCCAGCAGCCTAGGCAAAATAGCGAGACCCCGTGTCTATTTTTTCTTTTTAATGTAGCTAGGTATGGTGTTCTGCCTCTGTAATCCCAGCTACATGAGAGGCTGAAGCAGGAGAGTTGCTTGAGCCTGGAAGTTTGAGGCTGCAGTTAGCTATGACAGCAACATTACACTGTAGCCTGGGTGGCAGAGTGAGACCCCATCTCTAATAAAAATCAAGTCAAATAAGATAAAATAAAATGTTGGTCTTTTTCTTGGAATTATGCTTTTTAAATTTGTTTTGCTTTTTTCTAAGTTTAAGAAATGATGATAATAGTTTGTTTATATAAAGTTTTCAGAAATCAGCTTCTGCCCAAATCTCCATTTGCAGCCCTTTCTCTGTCTGCCCTTTTCTTCTGGCATTACTGAGCTTCTGGTAATGCCCCCATTACCATCCCTCGCTGTAGACAAATGCATACGCTCTGGGAGGCTTCTTTTCCTCTCTTGTCACTGCCTGGCATGCACTACCTTTCCTGCCCTTTGCCTCTTTTAATCTGGTGAACTTCACTCTCTAAGTCTCAGCTTGGGCATGATACTTAGAAAAGCTATCCCTGACAGGTTTTATTCCCATTCTTTAAACCCCAGTGCCTACCACTTAGCAGGAACTCAATAAATACTTAGTAAAATAAAGACTGTTTATACAAAGATGATTGCTACAATCTAGCAGCAAAGAGGAAAGACATGCAAAGACATGATGAGCAGTTTAGATGGTAAACTGACACTAGAAAAATTGACGAAGTACTAAGGGATCCCCAAGGAAGAAACATCTGTGTACGTGAAGAAACGTAGCGAGATTCAAAGAGGACTTCACATAGCAATCTGAACCTTTTTTTCTTTTTTCTTTTTCTGTTTTTGGAAACAAGTTCTTACTCTCTCACCTAGGATGGAGTGCAATGGCATGATTGAGAGTCACTGCAAACTCAAACTCCTGGGCTTAGGGGAGACTCTCTCCTCAACCTCTTGAGTAGCTAGGACTACAGGCCCACATCACCATGCCTGGCAAATTTTCTGTAGAGTCAAGTTTTCACTACGGTCTCTAGGCTGGTCTTAAACTCCTGGCTTTGAGCAGTTCTCTCTCTTGGGCCTTCCAACGTGCTGGGATTACAAGTGTGATCTACTGTGCCCAACCTGCATTCAGTCTTACAACACAAAAATAAAATTGCTGGAATAGTAGAGGAAAACATTTCAGATGTAAAAAACAGGATGTATACTAATAAAGGTATAACAGTAACATAACTTTGAAAATTATTGGTAAATAACAACTCGCTTAGCATGTTGTTAAAAAAGACACTATTATGAAGTAAGAAATAGTGAAGTATTACTTTATATGTTTTCACTGCATTTTTAAAATTTTGTTTTGTTTATATTGGGTGGAATAATTTGTAGGTGACCCTAAGATTTTTGCGTGGCTTGAACCTGATGATATCTGGTGTCTTCCCAAGTGGTTTGTTGAAGTTTTACATAATTAGAAGTATTTCTTTTAAAATGTAAATATTCCAGTAAACATTAAGCTTCATTTAAACTCTCAATTTATAAAATAAAAGTATGTGTTATTTTGTATCCATTTTATAAAGATTATAGTCTTCTAAGTAATTCATTTTAACTAAATATATGGATTGGTCAGCAGAACAGAATTTAAAAGTGGCTTCAGAGAAAAAGCAAGAAAGGCTTGAAAAAAGTGAAAATAAACAGCCACAGGTATAAAAATATTTAAATTACATGTTTAATATTGGTTTGTTTTTCTTTAATAATATGGCATAGTTCAAATGAAGTGGACTTTTAGACAATTCTTTTAGAATTGAACAGATCGTAATTTCATATTTAATTTTAAAACATTTTAGCCAATTCTAATAATTTAGCATTTGCCTACTCTCCAATTAATCTTCAGAAGTATGAATTCACTGTAGGAATTCACTATTTATAGTTTGCTGAGGTAAAAATCCTTTTAAGAGAGAAAGCTTTATAATACTACATATCATCTGTGAACCCATTTCTGGCAGATTTAATTCACGATGAATTAAGTTTAGTCCAAACAAACAGTGAGAGTTAAACTTGCTGGTTCTTGTTTCTCTCCTATGTTAAGCCAAGGCAAATTACTTTTTACTTCTTAGTTATAATCCAGTAACTTAGAGGTAGCAAAGCATAAATTAGATTTCACAGTTAAATTATTATTATTATTTTTTGAGATGGAGTTTTGCTCTTGGTGCCCAGGCTGGAGTGCAATGCCACAATCTTGGCTCACTGCAACCTCTGCCTCCTGAGTTCAAGTGATTTTCCTGCTTCAGCCTCTCAAGTAGCTGAGATTACAGGAGCCTGCCACCATGCCCAGCTAATTTTTGTATTTTTAGTAGAGACGGGGTTTCACCACATTGGCCCAGCCAGTCTCAAACTCCTGACCTCAGGTGATCCACCCACCTCAGCCTCCCAAAGTGCTTGGATTACAGGTGTGAGCCACCATGCCTGGCCACTTTTAATTACTTTTTACTTTTTCTTTGGTTCATATTTAATTCAGAATAAAATTAATTTTAAAACCTTCACCCTGACTGAAAAGACATCTCTGAGAAATAAAACAAGCAAATTAATTTCCCACTTTTGCACCTGCAAAAAAAGTCTCAAAAACCAGAACTGAGTAAGAATTATGAGAGAGGATGTATTTGTATATTCAGGACTTCCTTTAAAATTCATTACAAAAATGTTTAACTGAAGATTGGTGAAAATTTTGAAAAATCCAAAATTACTGTTTGTCCTGAGGAAGAGCTCTTACATAGTAATTCTAAAGAGGGACAAACTTAAAGGGAATGCCCTGTAATCTGATGAATCATATCCCTGATTGTGACAAAGCAGATGCATCTTGAGTGTCTAACTCTGCATTATTTCAGGCATTGCCTGAACAGAAGGAGCCCATCTCAAACATCTTCTCATTGCGTTTATACTCTAAGTTCCTCAAACACACTTGACAGCCATCTTCTAAGCTTTATTCAAATGAAAATAAATCAGACTATAAAAATTATAACAAACCAGACATGTAACCTGTTTCTCACAGAGATGAAGAGAATTGTTATAATGATACAGAAATTGAAAAATTAAAGAACCTAGTAGTTATGGTTGAAATGAAAGAAGACTGAGAGTTTGATAGGCAAATGACAATATAAACCGAAATACCACTAATAGGAAATTAGACATAAGACATTGCCCTTAGTCTAGAAATCCAAAAAGTCTTTAATTTGTGGTTTGCTCACTCCAGAGAAACGAAGCATGTGATACAGATAGAAAGCCACAGTATTTCTGCTGTTACAGACACAAAGACAGAAAACCAATACAGCACTTGTTTCACAAGCCAAATGGAGTTTAGAAGCTCTTCTAAAGCTTAGAAGGTAACTGGCAGGTGTGTTTGAGGTACCCACATATGACAGTCCCACTGCTAATAGTTATAAAACCATTAAACCTGAATTCGAAAATGTGGGTTATTCTACACACAGTGACAGAATATCAAAAGCATATCTAGAAGAAGACTTACAGCTTATCTACAAGAAGACAAACGTCTTTTCATTGCGTTTACACTCTGGGACCCTCAAATATGCTTGCCAGTCATCTTCTAAACTTTATTCAAATGAAAATAAATCAGACTGTAAAAATTATAACAAACCAGATATGTAGCCTATTTCTCACAGAGATGCAAAGGCTTAAGAATGAGGTGGGTGTGTTACAAATAGAGTTTCTGTCTTTGAAGAAAGTTCAACTATAAAATGAAAGAGGTTCACTTGCTGCTTCTCTTTTTATAAACTATCTGATTCATTCTGGTTTTCTAATCAAGAAAAAAATCTCATGTATAGTTACAGAGGGATTATCTAAATGTGTGATTATGTGTCAAAGCAGATCAGTGCTGCTGTCTAAATGACAGTTCTGGAAAACATTCTCAATCTTTGTTCATTAGTCAACCTAAGTCTTACTGTCAGTCTTCCAAGTGGCATATGGGCTGGGAAAATAATTTGGCCATGTGACCTTCTGAACCAGATAAGCATAAAAGAAATTGCTCAAGAAATAAGCTCTAGATTCTTTTTTCTGTACTAATTTAAAGATGAATTAGATTTATTTAAATAATAAAATGGTAATACAATCGAGGGAAGCAATGACTGAGAAGAAACATAAAAATGTGTCTAGCTTTGAGAATTGCAACAAATACTCCCAGCCAAAGAAGTCTGTTTAATGTGCTTTTATGCATGTCAGTTTATCTGTTTGACTCAAACTGTTTATAATTCCATCATGGCCATTTTAAATATTTTTGGAAACAAATAGATATACTTTTGCATGTTTAAAAAATTACCACTCTCCAATGTTTCTGTTGACTCAGGCTTTTATATTGTGTTGTTTAATAAAATATGGTAATTCTTGACATGTCTGATTTTATCATATAAGTAATATAACTCCTCAGCCAAAAATTTAGCATTTAGTCTACAGTAGAAAGCTCAGTTCTGTACATTGTATTCTAAAGATAGACAATTCTAGAGATTTTCTTCTTTTAAAGTAAAAGCAAATGAGGCCTCCCCTCCCCCTCTGAGGTATTAAATTGCTTTGCCAAAGTCACATTTTTAATTTATCTGACTAATTTGATATATTTATCTGGTAATTTATGTAATTCAGCAATATACAATTGTATCTTCTCTTTTGGTGCCATGAAATGCTAGGTGATGAATGTCACCTTAGAAGCTTTGAGTCAATTATTTAATATTGCTTGGTTTTACTTCCATTATTACACAGACAGTGGTGCTAGAGTAGAAAACTGTACTGTATATTCTCCAGCTGTAAGCTTTTGTGGTAATTGAATGTAAATTTGGGAAACATCTCATTTTCCAGGATTCTGCACTAGCAACTCAGTAGTTTCACTCTGTTCATTGTGTTGTGGCAAACTTTGGTTCCTCTATTTCAGTGAGTACCTTCACTTTTTTGATACCCCAGGAACCAAACAAAAAAATAAGGATAAAAAGCAGTGGGAAAAAGAAAAGCTTAGTGCAGAAAAGGGAAAGCTACTTTTCTGTTTCTGAAGCCCCACAACATCACATCCTCTCAGTCTATTTCATGTAGAATCCAGGTGACAAAGAGAGAAGACACATTTTATATCTGTGTCTTTTTGTTTCTCTGTTTTTGTGTTTTGTATATTACACCATAGAAATAACTGTGATCTGGTGGAGAATTAGAAGTAGAGTCAGAAGACCTGGGAAAAATCCTACAGCTTGCTTATATTTATTAAGAATTGTGATAACTAAATAAGTTCATCAATGTATATTTGTAGAAATGCTTAGTACAATGTCTAGATTTATGATTTAGAAAATGTAATTCTTATAACTGACTAAAAAGGTTGAGCCAAATCACAATAGAATATTATCAGGGAAACAGAACTTTAAAAACTTTGAAATATTTTATCTGTCCAAATACATGTGGAGGTAAAGCTGTTACTATAGGTTGATGTCTGGGTTAGATATTAGAGTATAAATGCAGTTTTCTTTTTTAAATATTTTAATTTAGTCAAATTTGTTAATATTTTACTTTATGCTTTGAGTTTGCTATAATTCAGAGAAAGGCTTTTTCAATTCTGATATCTTTAAAAATTCTCTAGTGTGTGTTTTTATTGATTCATTGACTTCAAACAAATTTTTGAATTTTTGAAATTTATGCTAAGGTTCAAGATTTTGCTTCAACTATTTCTCTAGTTGGATATTCACTTACAGCAACTTTTAATTGCATGAAGGTACAGGTTGTTCATTCACTTCAGATATAACCATGAGATGTTACTTTAATGAATGTAGCTAAAAATTTCTTTTGTTTTATTTAGGATTTTCAAAGTTATAAAAAAAAGAAGAATGTGAAGTATGAAAATTGCATGTTGAAGAAAGATCTTGCCATACTCAGACAAGAAGTACATGCAATAAAAAATGATAATCTCAAAAAGAAAAAGGAATATATTCAGGAAATTAAAAGTATTAGAGAAATAAATGCTAACTTTCAAAAGAGTATAAGACTCAATGAGGAAATAATAACAAAAACAATGTCCCAGTATTGTCAACAGCTTAATGATCTCAAAGCTGAGAATACAAGGCTGTATTCAAAATTGGAGAAGAAAAAACACAACAAGGAAAGACTGGAAGCTGAAGTTGAATCCCTCCATTCTAGACTGGCTGCTCGTATAAATGAGCACAATGAAAGTATGGAAACAAAAGACCTACAACTTACTTTACAGAGAGCACAATTTCTTTAAAAGAAAGAGTTCTTATATTTCTTAACTAAAAGATAAGAATGAGTTGTACTGTACTACTTTCTAAAGCTCAAATGAAGTTTAATACCTTCAAAGGTAAGCTTCATGAGACAAGAGATGCTCTCAGGGAAAAGATACTGGCTTTAGAAAGTGTGAAGGTGGACCTAACGCAAGCACAGTATCGAATAAAGGAAACGAAGCAGATGCACCCAAATGAGGACGCTAAAAAGAATCAATCGAAAAGCAGAGAATATGTCAACTAGAACGTGAAAATCTCTTGCTTGAATGACAACTAGAGGGTGTTCATAAGGAAAGCAATAATAAAGATATAGTAATATTTTCTAGAGAAAAATAAGGAATTAATGAATGAATATAATTATTTAAAAGAAAAACTGTTTCAGTATGAAAAAGAAGCAGAAGGAGAATTAAGTATGAAGAAAGATAAATATTTTTAACCTTCTGGAAAGAAAATTTAAACATTTTATTCTGGGTATATGTTGAACCAAGTTCAATATAAAAATAAATAGATGAAAATGTGTATAATTCCATTTACATGAAACATCCAGAAAAGACAGGTTTAGAGACAAAAAGTAAATTAATGTTTGTGTAGGGTTGAGGCTGGAAATGGGTAGTGACTGCTAATCGGCATGAGGGATTGTCCTGGAGTGATGAAAATGTTCAAAAGTTGGATTTTAGAGGTGGTTGCACAAGTCAGTAAGTTTGTTAGAGTTAAGTACGTATGTTAAATATTTAATAATATTAAAGCATTTAACTCTAAACTGAGTTAAATATTATTCCACAAGGTGAAATAAATGTAGTAAAAACTTTTAACTGTATGTTAAAACAGATAAATTTTATAATATGTAAATCACATTTCAACAAAGCTGTTTTAATAAAAAACAAAAAAAAAAGTTTTTACTGTATTCCCTTGGAAATATACCTTGTTTCCAGGAAACAAAAGGTAGAGCTCACAGATGCTTTACTTTGAGTAAAGACATTATTTCAGCCAGCTGCGGTGGCTCACGCCTGTAATTGCAACACTTTTGGAGGCAGGTGGCAAACACCTGTAGTCCTAGGTACTCAGGAGGCTGAGGCAGATGAATTGCTTGAACCTGGGAGGCAGAGGTTGCAATGAGCCAAGATCACACCATTGCGCTCCACTGGCAACAAATTGAGATTTTGTTTAAAAATAAAAAAAGACATTATGTCACCTGTAAAATGTTAGTAGATACAGACTAATGTTGATGGAGTATGTAGTGTTATACTGCTGAAATAATAAATTTAATGTCTTTATGTTGACACATTTTAAGACCATAATGAAGCAAATAAATGGAAATGCTTGTACCTGAAATGAATATTTTGAAATTAAGATTCAATTAAGTGAGTTGCTTTGACACTAATTCTAGATTTCTGAGATGAACTGAAGTGTGTTGCTGTGTCTTGTGATGCTTTTCCTTCAGTAACTTATGTATTTTAGTTGGTATAACTTTGTTTTCATTCATATCAATGTGACTTAAATAAGTAAATGAAAACCAGTTAGACTAAAACCTGCACAGGAAAAGAAATAATCAGCAGAGTCAACAGACAACAAGAAAAGATGGAGAAAATATTTGCAAACTATACATCTGACAAAGAACTAATATCTAGAATCTACAAGGAATCCCCAAAAATTAGCAAGAAAAAAAATTCATCAAAAAGTGAAGAAATAGACAATTCTCATAAAAAGATATACAGCCAACAAACATTTATTTCAAAAACTAAGCATTACTAATTATCAGGAAAATGCAAATTAAAATCATGACAACATACCACTTTACTCCTGCAAGAATGGCCATATTTTAAAAATAAATAAAATGTTGTCATGGATGTGATGAAAAGGGAACACTTTTGCACTACTGGTTGTAATGTAAACTGATACAACCATTATGGAAAACAGTATGAAAATTTCTTAAATATCTAAAAGTAGAACTACCATTTGATCCAGCAATCCCACTACTGGGTACCAGCCCAAAAGAAAATAAGTCATTATATGAAAAAGACACATGCACAAACATGTTGATAGCAGCACTTTTCACAAGTGCAAAAATATAAAACCAACCTACATGACCATCAACCAACAAGTGGTTGGAAAAAATGTGGTATATATACACCATAAAATACTACTCAGCCATCCAACAAAATGAAATAACAGCCTTTGCAGCAACTTGGATGGAGTTACAGGCCAGTATTAAGTGAAGTAACTCAGGAATAGAACATCAAATATTGCATATTCTCACTTATAAGTGGGAGCTAAGCTATGAATATGCAAAGGCTTAAGAATAATGTAACAGACTTTGTGGACTGAGAAGGGTGGGAGAGGATGAAAAATAAAAGACTACATATTGGGTACAGTGGACACTGCTTGCGTGATGGATGCAGCAAAATCTCAGACATCACCACTAAAGAACTTATCCATGTGACTAAAACCACTTGTTTCTTGAAAAGTATTATATAAGATTTTTAAAATGTGACTTCTGAAAAACAACAGCTGAAAAACCTCCCATATTTCAAAGGGATGAAACAACAAATACCATAAAAAAATTACTAGATTGCAGAAAGTTATATTGAAAAAAGAAAAAGTGAGACTTTTCAAGATAAACAAAAGCTGAGGGTATTTAGAAAATCCCTACAATAAGTGCTCAAATAATTTTTCAAGTTGAAAAATAAAGTAGTGCTTAACAGCATCATATAACTATATGAAAATATAAAGCTCTCTGTTAGAGGTAAATATATACACAAATATGGAATTCTTTGCACACAATATATACGTAATATATTCTCGGCATATATTATGTAATATATAAACAAATATAGAATTCACCATTATAATGATAGTGCATAAAACCCTCATAATTCTGCTATAGAATTTAAAGAAACAAAACCATTAAAAAATGTGCATAAGTCTTTCAGCAGACACAGTATAAAATATATAATTTATGACATTAATATAGCAAGTGAGGTGGAAGATGGAAAGAGATTGAGTTTTTGTGTCAATTGAAGTTGTTATGAGATTAGAAAGTATTGCTATAACTTTAAGATGTTTTATGTATTTTGTATTCTTCATGGTTATCACAAAGAAAATACCTATAATATGTACACAAAAGGAATGAAGAAGTCACAGCATGTCACTACAAAAAGGACCAAAACACAAAAATGGCAGCAGGAGAGAAAAAGAGAGACAACATAGCTAGGGGGAAAAAAAATTACAAAATGGCAATACTAAGTTCTTCCTGTTTAGTAATTTCTTTAAGTACAAATGAAATAAACACTCTAATTAAAAGACATAAAATACTGAATGGATTAAAATACAAGATCCAACTCTGCTATCTACAAAAAACTCCCTTTAGTTATGACGAGTCAAATAGGCTGAAAGTAACAATAAAGATAATCTGTGCAATGTCCTTAAATCAACAACTGTAATGAGACAAAGAGTGATATTATATAATGTTTTAATAAAGTCCATTTGCTAGGAATCTATAAGTTTCAAATATATATGCACCTAATATGATGGCTTTTAGATATATGAAGCAAATATTGACAAAAGTAAAGTAAGAAATGAACAACAAAATAAGAGATGATTTCAAGACATATTCAATAACGCATATGAAAACAATTTTAGAAATCAGTAAGGAAACAGAAGACATGAACAACACTGTATGCTATTTAGATCCAACATATACAGAATTACTGGGTCAACAGCAGCAGAATGCACAGATTCTTAATTGCATGTGTCACATACTTCAGGATGCAAAAAGTCGTATCATATTTTTACAATGTTTGAAATAATATAATGTATATTTTATTACCAGAATAAAACTACAAATAATAAGTAGAAGCAAATCAGCAAATTCAAAAATATTTTACACTTTAAACAACGTATTCTTGACACACTCTTGTTCAATAGTCAGGAGTTTTAATATTCATGAGACGTCAGCATTGCTAACAGTAATGCACAAATTCAACATAACCCTTATCAGAATTCCAACGTTACGTTTCACATAAATATTTTTAAACCCTAAAATTAATACAGAATCTGAAGTCACCGTAAATGGCCAAAACAGATTTTGGAAAAAAGCAATATTAAAGATATTACACTTTCTGATTTCAAAACAGATTTAAAAACTACAGAAATAAAACTAATGTGGAAATGGCACAAGACAGACATATAGCCGGGCGTGGTATCTCGTATCTGTAATCTCAGCACTTTGGGAGGCTGAGGTGGGTGGATCACACGGTCCAGAGTTCAAGACCAGCCTGACCGACATGGCAAAATCCCATCTTTTCAAAAAGTACAAAAATGAACCAGACTTGGTGGTGGGTACCTATAATTCCAGCTACTTGGGAGGCTGAGGCTGGAGAATCACTTGAACCCAGGAGGCAGAGGTTGCAGTGAGGTGGGATCACACCACTGCACTCCAACCTGGATGATAGAGTGAGACTCCATTACAAAAAAAAGAAAAATAACAAGACAGAAATATAGATGACAGAATAAAATAAGAGAACCAAGAGATAAACCTTCATGAATATCACCAAATAATCTTCCCCAATGTTATCATGACAAAACAATGGGAAAAGGATAGGTGACAACAAATGCTGTTAGAAAACTTGATATCCAAATGAAAAAAATATAAGTTGGATTTTTTTGTCTTGTATCATATACAAAATATATCTAAAGTGGATTAAATAGTTAAATGTAAGAAAGATACCTATACAACTCTTAGAAGAAAATATAAGGTGAAAATTATCACAATAGTTTCAGCAATGTTCTTTTGGATATGCCTTTAAAAGAATAAGTACCAAGAAAAGAACAACAACAACAACAAAATCGGGACACATCAAACTTAAAAAACATTCAGCACATCAAAGAAAACATTTATTGGAGCAAAAATGCTATCTAAAAAATGGGAAAATTTGAAATTATAATATTTCATAAGATTACTATCCAGAACTCATAAACACCTCCTATAACTCAACAACAACAAAAAGTTAGTAACTCAATTTAAAAATAGACAAACCTTTTAACAAATTTCTCCAAAAAAGTATTCAATGACTGAGAGGCATTTGAAAAGATGGTCAAAATTACTGATTAAAAGAAATGCAAAGCAAAGCCCCAATGAGATGTAACATAATACCCATTAGGTTGGTCACTATCAAACAAGTAATAACAAATGTCATAAAGAATTTAGTAAATTGGAGGAGATCCAAGATGGCCGATTAGGAGCAGCTGAGGATTGCAGCTCCCAGTGAAAGCATGGAGGGTGAGTGGACGCCACATTCCCAGACGGATTTTTATTGCCCACCGACCAGGAGATTCCCAGGGGGAGGAGCCCCACGGGTCGCCAGCGCACCTGGTTTGGCCGGCTCAGCTGTTTTCGCTGGCTCGGCTGTTTTCGCCTGCGCGGGCGTTTTCGCCGCCGCTGTTTGGAGCGGCGCCCCGGCGCAGCAGTTCCCAATACAAAATACGTGGGTCCGGGTGCCGTTTTAGCTGGCAATTGGAATTCCGGGAAGGCAGAGCCGCCCATTCATTTGATTAAAAAAAGGGGACTGAAACAGACAGCCAGGCCAGGAGATTTCCCAGGCAAAAAAACGCCAGTGCCTGCGGTTTCAGCCGGCGCAGTGGGTCACCGCACGGGAAATCATACAGATCCCGGCGCCTTTTCAACAGGCGGCTGGAACACCTGGGAGACAGTCGATCATT
>PVKV010012931.1:0-63497 GCA_004027835.1 Alouatta palliata | reverse complement strand
GTTGCTGATGCTGCTTATCAAAGACCACATCTGGAGAGTTTGTCCTAGAGCCATGGTTCTCAACTGGGAGCGATTTTGCCGCTCCACGCCCTACCCCCATCAGGGGGCACACATCAATGAATGGAGACATTTTAGGTTTTGTCACAACTGGGTGGGTGCTGCTGGCATCTAGTGGGTAGATCCAGAGATGTTGCTAAACATCTACAGTGCACAGGACAGCCCCCTCCACAACAAAGAATTATCTGGTCCCAAATATCAGTAGTGCCAAGGATGAGAAATCTTGCTCTAGGGGAGATACGGTTTCAAAGCCATTCTGAAAACACGATGCTTTGGTTCCCATCGAGCTTAGCATGGGAGCCTGAGTGAAGACAAGGATGCCCAGATTCTTGCTGGCCAAAGCCTGGTCATAGAGCATGATATTTTAAGTCAGAACAAAGTGTATCCTAATTTCTTCTCCACCTCCTGGCTCTATGACCTTGGGCAAGTTCCTTACTGTCTCTGAGCCTGGGACGATTATCTATAAATGGGGATAATTTCCATACACAGCACTGTTACAAGAGGTAAAAGCCTTATGTATGAAAGAACCTCATGAATGTAAAGTACTCAACAAATTAGGGTAAGAATCAAAAGGACAGTGTTTCTCTGCAGACCTGTCTCTTCAGCACGGAGATGCTTGTCCCAAAAGCCCACCCCAGGAGACTCCTGACAAACCCTCCTGGGCCCCTAAAGCAAGTGAGAGCCCTAATCCTGGCAAATCAGACATTATCTGAACCCTTGAGTCCTTGCAGGATGGATGGGGCTCCTTGAGCATCCCTCTGCACTTGGCCTTTACCTTCTCTCATTTCTTTAACAAACTCAGCACATCCTAGTTTGGAAGCAAGCTCATGGAGTCTAATTAACATTCCCCAAGCTTCCTTCACATCCCTCCAGCCTTCACAATTCTGCCATCTCCACATTCCACCTGCCCTATTATTCTTGTAATATTTTTACTGCAATAGACTCGCCTTTATTTTTATGTAAGCACATTTTATTTTAAATGTGATTTTGCATCATGGCCATAAGTGGAAATCTTGCTGTCACTTGCCATGAAGAGACAGAAACAATGCAAATAAATAAGT
This sequence comes from Alouatta palliata, assembly GCA_004027835.1. Lineage (NCBI taxonomy): Eukaryota > Metazoa > Chordata > Mammalia > Primates > Atelidae > Alouatta > Alouatta palliata. The sequence goes on along the minus strand of PVKV010012931.1, from coordinate 62,379 downwards.
CCTGTGGGAAGGACTCTGCTTTTTGGAAAAGGAAGTTCAGTAGGGGAACACTGCTGAAGATTTGTTTGTATTGACCTGAGACTTTGCAGGTAGGGTACTCAGGAGAAGTGGGTAAGAATTGAAAAGGGATTCACAGTTTCCTTCTGATTCAATGCCATTCAATGTCCTGAGTGAGCAGTATGTGAATCTTCCCTTGAGTAACTCTGATATCTCATTTAAGAACACACTGGGCAAGATGGCTCATGCTTGTCATCCCAGCACTTTGGGAGCCTGAAAGGGGGGGATCACTTGAGCCCAGGAGTTCAAGACCAACCTGGGTGACATAGAGACCTTATCTCTACAGATAATTTTTTTAAAAAATTAGTTGGGCATGGGATGCGTGCCTCTGGTTCCAGCTACTCTGGAGGCTGAAGCAGGAGGATCGCTTGAGCTCGTGAGTTTGAGACCAGCCTGGGCAACATAGGGAGACCCTGTCTCTACCAGTATATATTTCTTTTAATTAGCCAGGTGTGCTGATGCATCCTTTAGTCCAAGCTACTCAGGAGGCTTAGGAGGGAAGATCTCTTGAGACTGGGAGTTTGAGACTGCAGTAAGCCGGGATCACACCACTGCACTCCAGCCTAGGCAACAGAGCAAGATCCTGTCTCACCACCAAAAAAAAAAAAAAAAAAAAGAACACAATCACTATAGTCCTTAAGATCAGGTCCCTGTTCACTACTCTTCAGCCATGTGATTAGTTACAAGTTCAAGTGCAATGGGCAAGAGCCCCAGAGTCACACCACACAAACTCCTTCCTCCACAATTAGGCTGTATGGCCTTGTTTCACCTCATTTGGAGCTGTGCTTACAGCATCACTTAGAGGTGAGTTCTTTGACAGATGAGGAAACTGAGGCATGAGAGACAAAGTGACCTCCTGATAAATGGTGGGTCCAGGATGCAGACCCAAGCCAAGCCCCTCTGTGGAATAGCTGAATTAGGAAGTGCAGGATGGGTTCGTAAAAACAAAACATTACAAATAGTTACCTTATGACCCACCAAATCCATTGCTAGGTGATATACTCCAAAGAACTAAAACAGTGACTCAAACAGATACTTGTATACCCATATTCATAGCAGCATCATTCAAAACAGTCAAAAGGTGAAAGCCGCTCAAAGGTCCGTTGACAGATAAATGTATCAGTTGTGCTATATGCATACAATGGAGTATTATCTGAGAAAGGAATGATATTCTAACATACGCTACAACATGGACAAACCTGGAAAGTATTGCGCCAAGTGAAAGGAGCGAGACACAAATGGATGAATTATATCTGACTGCACTTATATGAGGTTCCCAGAGTAATCAAATTCATAGAGACAGAAAATAGAATGGGGCTTTCCAGGAGCTGAAGGAGGGGAGAGTGGGAAGTTATTGTTGAATGTATAGAAAGTTTCAGTTTTGCAAGATGAAAAGAGTTCTGGAGATTGATGGTGATAATAGTTGCACAAGAGTATTAGTGTATTTTTACTAAACTGTAGACTTAAAATGTGTGGGCTGGGTGCAGTGGTTCATGCCTGTAATCCCAGCACTTTGGGAGGCCAAGGGGGGTCGGGGGCGGCTCATGAGTTCAGGAGTTCAAGACCAGACTGACCAACATAGTGAAACCCCGTCTCTACTAAAAATACAAAAAAGTTAGCCAGGTGTGATGGCGGGTGCCTGTAATCCCAGCTACTTGGGAGGCTGAGGCAGGAGAATTGCTTGAACCCAGGAGGCGGAGGTTGCAGTGAGCCGAGATCATGCCGCTGCACTCCAGCCTGGATGAAAAAGTGAGACTCCATCTCAAAAAAAAAAAAAAAAATTAAAATGGTAAATTATATGTTATGCATGTTGAGCATCCCAAATCCAAAATCCAAAATACTCCAAAATCCAAAACATTTTGGGTACATAATGCCACAAGTGAAAAATTCTGTACATAAATACTTAATGCAAACTTTGATTCATGGGCACAATTATTTAAAATACTGTATAAAGTTACCTTCAGGCTATGTATATAAGGTGTATATGAAACAGGAATGAATTTTGTGTTCAGGCTTGGGTCCCATCCCTAAAATATCTCATCACATATACACAAATACTCCAAAATCTGAAAAAAATTCAAAATCAGAAACACTTTAGGTTCCAGGCATTTCACATAAGGGATACTCAATATGTATTATCTTTGACTACAATTTTTTTTCTTTTTTTTTGAGATGGAGTCTTGCTGTGTCACCAGGCTGGAGTGCAGTGGCACAATCTCCGCTCGCTGCAACCTCTGCCTCCCAGGTTCGAGCACTTCCCCTGCCTCAGCCTTCCATGTAGCTGGGACTACGGGAGCACGCCACCACACCCAGCTAATTTTTTGTATTTTAGTAGAGACAAGAGTTTACCATGTTGACCAGAATGGTCTCCATCTCCTGACCTGGTGATCTGCCCGCCTCAGCCTCCCGAAGTGCTGGGATTACAGGCATGAGCCACCATGCCCGGCCAACTTCTTTTTTTAAAGGAGAAGTGTAGGATGTTGAGAGGTGCTGTGACAGGGAACTCCAAGAAGAGATGGGGGCCAGGCACAGTAGCTCACAACTGTAACCCCAGCATTTTGGAAGGCCGAGGAGGGAGGATTGCATGAGCCCAGGAGTTTGAGACCAGCCTGGGCAACATAGTGAGCCTCCATTTCTACAAAACATTAAAAATTAGCTCACATGTATAGTCTCAGCTACTCAGGAGGCTAAAGTGGGAAGATCCCTTGAGCCCAGGAATTTGAGGTGGCAGTGACCTGTGATCACACCACTGCACTCCAGCCTGAGTGACATAGCAAGACTCCATCTCTTAAAAAAAATGTAAATATAAATATTTTTTAATGAAGAGATGGGAATTGGGAAGAAAGTCAGGGAGGCTCCCCAAGGAAAGGTCATTTCTCCTGAGACCTGATGGGTGCTGGCCTGGCCACCTTCATCCTTGTACCATGGGGCCCTCTGTGGACCCCATGACCGACAGTTCACATCCCCTCCGCCACTCTCTTCTCATTAAGCTGGGCGGGAAGGGACCTGGTGGCCCTGTATAAGCAGCAGCTGCAATGTGCAAAGCAGTTTTGGGGCCATTGACGGTCTCCTCCCAGCGGGATTTGGTGCTGCTGAGCAAGGGTCCACAGGCTGCCCCAAAGTCTCAAGGAAATAGGGGGCCAGTTTGCTGGATGAGAGGAAACAGCTGTGGGCCACCTCTCGGGCCTGAGTCTTCAACTTCACCCCCACCACCAGAACTCTGTATATGGATGAAGCTGTCTGGCTAAATCTGTCTGTCAGAAATCATTCATTGAGACATCTCCCCCAGACTTAGCTCTGTGGCAGGCCCAGGGGCCAGGATGGCATCCTACGAGAGACAAGAGCCTGACCTTGGTTCATGGGGAACCGATGGCTACCAAGAAAGCCAACCTGGACCAGGTGTGGTGGCTAACACCTATAATCCAAGCACCGTGGGAGGCCAAGGCAAGGCAGATCACCTGAGGTCAAGAGTTCAAGGCCAGCCTGGCCAACTTGGTGAAACCCTGTCTCTACCAAAAATACAAAAACATTAGCCAGGCATGGTGGCGGGCACCTGTAATTCCAGCTACTCGGGAGGCTGAGGCAGGAGAATGGCTTGAACCTGCGAGGCAGAGGTTGCTGTAAGTCAAGATTGCACCATGGTACTCCAGCATGGGCAACAAGAGCGAAACTGTCTCAAAAAAAAAAGACGAAGAAGAAAAAAACCAGCCTGACTCTAAAGGGAGTACAGTTCCCTATGTGGTGATGCTAACTCCTGGATTGGGTTAGAATTCCAGACGATTCAGAAATTTCCAGAAATTTCATCCCCCTCATTTGGCAAAATATGGGTTTTGGAGTCCGGCTGACTCAAGCAGTCGTCTCCGTTCTGGAGGTAACTCCTGCCATGGCACCTGCCTCCTGAGACCTGAGACAGTTAAATAATGAGGTCACATTTAGATAGGGCTTAGGCCATAATGAGTGTTGGTTTATTTTTGATTTATTTATTTTTAGAGACAGGGTCTCGCTCTGTCACCCACGCTGGAGTGCAGTGATGCCATCATAGCTCACTGTAGCCTCAAGCTCCTGGTCTCAAGCGGTCCTCCCACCTCAGCCTCCAGGGTAGCTGGGATGATACATGCAAGCCACCATGCCCAACATAATGAGTATCTGACATGCATCTGATAGTGTTACTTGTTTATGAGAGTCTACAGGACCAAGGAAAGAAATTGACTTGCCCAGGCCCCCATGGGTGGTTCACGGCAGAAGCAGGAATTTGAATCCACCTTGTTGCTCTTTATCTACTTTATAAATAAAGAACTGACATTCAGAGAGGGGTGGTGTGTTTCCTAAGTCCACACAGTGCAAAGCTACGTTCTAGACCCCAGCTCTAAATCCCAGTGCCCACACCTTCCCAGGTAGCATCGAAGCTGGTCCTGCTCCAGCTGGAAGCTTCCTAACCCAAGCCCCATTTGCATACAACCTTGTTTCCATGTCTCTATGTTCCCAAGACCCAGCTAACCCTCTTAGTTGGAAGCAAGTCAGAAAGTGCCCCTCGCAGCAGCCGGAAGCAGCCCTTTCAGAGTATAAATAGAATCAAGGGCTTTGTTGGTGTAATAACTATTCCAGTCAGCAGCTCCTTCACATTTGTTATTAATTGTGGTCTGGGCAGACGCCGCAGAGGGAAATTCCGCTTGTGGATTGTTTATTTGCAAGCAGCAGGCCCTAGAGTACACACCGCCCTGGGAGCCAGTGCAGCCTTGAGGTAGAACTCTGGAGCTGGGTATGTTGGCTGAATCCTGATCACCATGGGTAAGCAGCCATAGAAATGATGGCAATGATAGTGTAGTTTACTGAGCATTTACCACATGCCAGGTACTGCGCTCTCTCCTGGGTGTGAATGTCCATATGAGGTGGATTCTGTTGTTATACATACCCATTTTACAGATGAGAATACTGAGGCTTGGAGAGATTGCAAAGCAGGACCAAGGTCAGACACATCTGCCTGACCACAGGTCATGTTCTAAACTCTTGCACCTGCTTTCTCCTCCCAAATTATATTATTGCAAGACACCACTAACATGATCTTTGCCAGCACTGCAACATTGGGACGGCATGTTGACCCTTGCAAAGCACCTTCATTGCTATGTCTTTGGAGCCCAAAGATTACATAGTCCTTGTTTGACCCACAACACTGCTAAGAAATATGGAGTTTGAGTGACGGAACTAACACAGCACAGCTATCTACTGGTGGAGCTCTTCATGACCCCCATCCTCAGCCCTGACACCTGCACTGCAAAAATATACTTGATATTCTCCCCCGATAAACCTGGCTTGTTAACATTTATCTGAAGTCAGCTTCTCCTGCTGCCTCTAATCACTCTGATTTTTCCACTTATTTTCTGTTTTGTGCCATGGGAATCTGATTACATTGTTAAAATCATAGTTTTTTCTTTTTCTTTTTCTCTTTTTTTTTTTTAGGAGCTGGGCACTGTTTGGGTTTTGGTCTTTCAGAGAGTTCCATGTTCGTAAAGACTCACATAGCTCTGACCACGTGTCATTGTTATCTGTCCTGCAGCTGAAAGCTGGACACACTTCCGCTAGGGACGGATCTTCCTCCTTTTGAAATAGGACACTTTGATTGAGCATAGTGACAATGACAGGGCGCTGGGATTGCCGACTCACTCCATTCTCAGCTCAGCCACTTTCTAACCAGGACCTCTCCAAGTCTCAGCTTCCTCATGCTTACAATAGAAAGGTAGTAGCCCTGCTTTCATAGCAGTTTTGATAGAAGTGAATAAAATCATGCACAGAAATTGCTTAGCACACAGCAGGCCCTCAATAAATGGTTAATCTTTCTCCTGACTTGTTTTTTTTCTGCTCTACCCTTCATCCCCATCCTCATCCCCATCCCCATCTCCATCTCTCCTTCTGCATGTCTGCTTTCTTTAGATATTTTTGTTCCTTCCCACCCACCCCTTCCCCAGAATAGCTATTCTCCAGAAGAGCTCTGGGTTTTTTTGTTTCTCATTCTCTTTGCAGCTCCCCAGACTCACTGTCTGACCCGAAGATGACTTTATATTTAAGCCAAGGGAGCTCTCTTGCGGGAGTGATTTGTCTTTGATCTCTCAGGACTCCTCCCTTTCTCCAAAAGAAAAGCATCCATGTCTGTGTCTGTCTGTAAATCTGTTCTGCCTTTTAAAACCCTAAAGAGAAGTTGCAAAAGGCCTCAGCATTACCTTCCAAGCCCTTTTTAAAGACCATCATAGAGTCCTTACACCTATCCTCTATATCCCAAATCTCCACTTCTGCAGAGAGCAAGTGGAAATACCAGGGCTGGCTTTGGACTTGGAAACACTCGACTTCCCCTCCCACCTCTGTCCTCACTGTGTCACCTGGGAAACATGCTGACCTCTCTGAGCCTCAGAGGATGATAGCACATTTTTCCCAGGGTCAGATAATGATGGATGCATAGGAGTCACTTAAGAAACACCAGCTCCTCTGTATCAGAGCAGCCACTCTTCTTCAGAATGCATTCATTCATTTGCTCATTGAACAACTATAGCAAAAGATGTTCATGGCTACAGTGAAAAGCAAGGGTTAATCTCAAAGGCCCCATACACCTTAAGTGGATGGATGGTGTTTGGAATGGTAAGCTCTTGGATGCTGTGCTGGATGCATAGTTGGAGGGTTTGCTGTATGTTTGCACAGATGAGTGGTTAGATTTGGATGGATCGACAGATGAATGGATAGATGACTGGTAGGATTTGAATGGATGAATAAATGAATGTATGAAGGGTGAAGTGATGGATGAATGGATGGATGAGTGATTGGATTTGGATGGATGAATGGGTGGAAGGATGATGTATGAATGGATGAGTGGTTGGATTTGGATGGATGAATAAATGCATGAATGTATGGGTGGATGGGTGGAGGGATGGATGAATAAGTGGGTAGATGGATGGACAGATAAGTGGTTGGATTTGGATGGATGAGTAAATGGATGGATGAATGGGTAGAATGATGATGGATGAATGGATGAGTGGTTAGGTTTGGATGGATGAATAAATGGATGAATGAATGGGTGGATGGATGGAGGGATGGATGAATGGGTGGATGGACGGATGGATGAATGGGTGGATGGACGGACAGATAAGTGGTTGGATTTGGATGGACGAGTAAATGGATGGATGGATGAATGGGTGGAATGATTATGGATGAATGGATGAGTGGTTGGGTTTGGAGGGATGAATAAATGGATGAATGAATGGGTGGATAGGTGGAGGGATGGATAAAGGGATAAATGGATGGATGGATGGATTGTTGGATGGATGGAAAGACAGAGCCTTATTGATCACCTGGAATCAGCATCTCATCTAATACAGAAATACTGCAATATGTATGTTAGTTCTTAAATGCATGCCTACCTGCCTGCAATAACTAACTTACAAAGTTTTTGGTTAGCAACAAGCAACTAAAAGCAATTGTTTTAAACTTTTCCTTCCAAGCTCTAGGTATGATCATGCAGTGTGTATTAGTGGTTCAGGGCATGGTCTTTGGAATAAGACCTGTGTTTGAATCTCAGCTTAACTAATTAAGGCAGTGTGACCTTGAACCAATCCCTTGGCCTCTCTAAGCTGTGGTTTCCTCATTTGGAAAGAGGGGATAATAGCATTACTTTGTAGGATCATTAGGAGGATTACATGATCTAATGAATGTCAAGGGCTGGTCAGTGCTCAATAAAAGGTATTGTTATTTTACTGATCCCACATGTGCCTTCCTGTAACTTTTGTTTCACCAAGAGCCAGATGTGTGTCAGTTACTGTTCAAGTGTTGCATATTCTGTGGTAAACAGGACCAAAATAGCCCCTCATCTCTTGGAGCTGATGTGCTAGTGGCGTGTTCAGGTAATAAACAAGTAAACAGATAAACAATTGCAGACAGTGTTACATGCTGTGTAGAAAGCTGAAATCAGGTGAGATGAAAGAGAATGGAAGAGGTGGTGGTGAGAGGTAGGAGTCCCTTTTTTGGACTGTGAACTCATGACTAGAAGATGCATCCGTGCAGAGATGCCAAGCCATGGGGAGAGGGCGTTCCAGGTCACAGGAAGCCAGGGAGAAGGTCCTAAGGCAGAAATCAGCTTGTTTGAGGAAGAGAAAGAAGGCCAGGGGACAAGATGGAATGTGAGAACCACCAGTCCAGGACAGGGAGATCGGAGCAGTTAGATCACAGCAGCCACAGAGGCTGTGTGGTGTGATTTGGACATTATCTACGTCAATCTCAAGCTGTCTTCTAGAAAGAGCCTTGTTCCTTCAGCAGCCATTCAGCCTTCCAGTGACAGCTTAGACTCTTGATGTCCTAATCCCCCGGCCCCACAGTCTCCATTTTCAGCTCTCCCTGTTGAGATTCCGGAACACTGGCAGCGACTACCCTGACAATGTCCTGGGTCCCATAAACCCAGAACCCATAAGAAATTGGGTTGGACCCAAGTGAAATCAGGCTGAGGAATGCTAGGAGATTTCTAGTTGGAATTATAATAAACTAAACCAGGAAGCTGTGTTTCTATCTGAAGCCTTCCCTCTGCAAGGAGAAGAAAGAGAGGAGTCTTTGTGGCTTATTGTTGGAATAAAAGATGTCTGGTTGTGGTTTTATTGCTTGAGAAAAAAAAAAAAAGGCTGGGACTATTAATCCAAGCAGATGTGGTATAGGATTTGGCTTTTAAAGAACATAATAGATGACAGTGGGTGATGTCTACCCTCACTCTCACTGATGCAGGAGCTCAAGGCAGGCCACAAGCACCTGCACCCTCATCACCCCTTGGCAATGTACTCCACATTAGTTTTCTTCTCAGGCGACCTCTCTCCTCGTGGGAGCAGAAAGGCTCCTAGAATCTTCCAGTCTCATGTGTAACAGAAAAAGAACCTCTCACCAGGCACGATGGCTCACACCTGTAATCTCAACACTTTGGGAGGCCAAGGCGGGCAGATCACCTGAGGTCAGGTGTTTGAGACCAGCCTGGCCAACATGGTGAAACCCCGTCTCTACTAAAAATACAAAAATTAGCTAGGCATGGTGTTGCATGCCTGTAATCCTAGCTGCTCGAAAGGCTGAGGCAGGAGAATTGCTTGAACCCAGGAGGCAGAGGTTGCAATGAGCCGAGGTCGTACCACTGTACTCCACCCTGGGTGACAGAGTCAGACTGTCATCTCCAAAAAAGAGAGAGAGAGAGAGAGAGAGAGAGAGAGAGAGAGAGAGAGAGAGAGAGAGAGAAGGAACCTCTCTTTAGTAGTTCTAACAAAAGTCTGGCATTCTGTGTTATTGGTTAATTAACTTGGTTGAGTCATGTGTTCATCTCTGAACAATACTGTGACTACACAGAGTCAGCGTTCCAGTTGGCCAGGCCTAAGCTATAGGTCCATCTCTGGCATTGATGATGGAGTTAGATCTTCCCCACCTATATGGACTGAGAATGGAGGAGAGGATGATGATACCTCAAAAGGTATTGGATGATGAAGTTTTAGTTATGCAAGATGAGTAAGTTCTAAAGAGCCTGCTGTACAGCATTGTGCTAATAGGTACTAATACTGTAGTAAACGTTAGTTAAGAGGGTAGAACTCATGCTCTCTGTTCTTACCACCATTAAAACAAATCAACGCATATATTGGATGCTGTTAGAAGAAGGGAGAATGAATTCTGGACTGGCAAAACAACATATGTAATCTTACTTACACGTGTAATCTTACACGTGTAATTTCCTAACTCAAAAATATCTGCTGCTTCCTCTGTGATTCAGAGATACATCTCCTACAGCCCTCACCTCCTCCTGCCTTGTTCAGTAGCTTGATATGTGTCCATCTGCTTCCAGCCTTTTTAAGCTCCTCAGGATGAAAACTATGTTGTAAGCACCCCAGGGTCCCCTATCCCTTTTGTGCCTGACATTGTGAGAATCTTAAGATATGCTTAGTGGCATTGAATGATAGTTAAGGGCCCAATTTGATGACTGTGCCCCTGAAATAGTCCCCAGAAGAAGCATCAGGGAAACTTCCCACCCCCCAGAGGATGGCAGAGCCTCACTTTCTCCTCTCTGGTCTCTTGGATTTTCCCCAGGTAAAGCCAACAAGAATGTGCAGTGGGACGAGGACTCCGTGGAGTACATGCCGGCCAACCCGGTCAGAATCGCCTTTGTCCTGGTGGTCCACGGCCGCGCCTCTCGGCAATTGCAGCGCATGTTCAAGGCCATCTACCACAAAGACCACTTCTACTACATTCACGTGGACAAGGTGAGGGGCCTCTGTGATCGCTCCTTGCTGGGCTTCCTTCAAGGTCTGTCCGTCCCTCTCTGATCCCCTCCTCCGCATCACTAGGCCAGGCTGCCCACTTTCAAAAAATGCTTGGAAGCTGACCAGCTGCCTCTCCCCAGAGCACTGGGTCCTAAAGTGCTGCTTCTGTGTGTGTGTTGGTTTCAAAGTTTCCAGCTGTGACTTACAGCTTTCTCCATAAATGCTGTTTCTTACCTCTCCTCTCTGCTCACATACGTTGCGGGAATAGCTACGTGTATTAGTCCATTTTCACGCTGCCAATAAAGACATACCCAAGACTGGGTCATTTATAAAGAGATTTAATGGACTCACAGTTCTACGTGGCTTGGGAGGCCTCACAATCATGGCAGAAGGCGAAAGTCATGTCCTACATGGTGGCAGCGAGAAAAATGAGAGCCAACCAAAAGAGATTTCACCTTAGAAAACCATCAGATCTCATGAGACTTACTCACTATCACAAAAGCAGTACATGAGAAACCGACGACATGATTCGATTATCCCCCACCAGGTCCCTCCCACAACACATGGGAATTATGGGAGCTATAATTCAAGATTAGATTTGGGTGGGGACACAGCCAAACCGTTTCACTGTCCCAGGGAAGGTACACTTTTTCTATACAAGGCCAGAGAGGCTGACACCTGTAATCCCAACGCTTTGGGAGGCTGAGGTGGGTGGATCATGAGGTCAGGAGATCGAGACCATCCTGGCAAACACGGTGAAACCCCGTCTGTACTATAAAAATACAGAAAATTAGCTGAGCTTGGTGGCACGTACCTGTAGTCCCAGCTACTCGGGAAGCTGAGGCAAAAGAATTGCTTGAACCCGGGAGGCAGTGGTTGCAGTGAGCTGAAATAGTGCCACTGTACTCCAGCCTGACAGAGTCAGACAAAAAAAAAAAAAAAAAAAAAAAGCCCAATAGTATATTTTAGGTGTTGCAGGCCACACACTCTCTGTCACAGCAACTCAGTGCTTCACTTGTGCTAAAGTAGCCAAGGAGAACATGTCAACAAATGAGCATAGCTGTGTGCCAATAAAAGTTTATTAACAAAAACCTGCAGCAGCCCTGTGGACTCCTGAGCTACCTTGTCCCAGAGGTTTCTGTTGGTGACGTATTTATGCCTTTAGTCAGGAAGGCAAAGGGGGTGTCTTGTCCAAAGGTTGGCTTCTAGCAGACCTATGAGAGGCTGATGGAGGAGCGATGAGTAGGAGAGGGGACCAAAAACAGAAACTCTACCTCTGAAATATACGTGGGTATAGACAGAGCCATATTTCCCAGCTTGTCATCCTCAGACTTCATGCAGCTGTCATGTATAAACATGCAAAGCTGGCAGGGCGCAGTGGCTCACGCCTGTAATCACAACACTTTGGGAGGCCAAGGCAGGCCGATCACCCGAGGTCAGGAGTTTGAGACCAGCCTGGCCGACATGGTGAAACCCCATCTCCACTGGAAGTACAAAAATTAGCCAGGCATGATGGTGTGCACTTGTAATCTCAGCTGCTCTGGAAGCTGAGGCAGGAGAATTGCTTGAACTCAGGAGGTAGAGGTTGCAGTGAGCTGAGATGGCGCCACTTCACTCCAACCCAGGTGACAGAGCGACACTCCATCTCCAAAAATAAATAAATAATAACATTTAAAAAATGCAAAGTTCCAGGCACCACTGGCCCAAGCTTAGTGAACTATTAGCTCAGAAGTGGGGCCAGGGAATCTGCATTTCAAATAGCTAATTTGAAATGTAAAAAATAATACAAGTTTGAATTGCAATGCAGAAAGACATCTCAGTCCAGAATTATATACTTGGCAAAGTGCCCTGTGCTCAGAAATGCCCAGCCAGGAGGGAATAGACAGAGAGGGGACAGGGGTGAGGGGCATGCCTGGGTGTTTTCTAGGCCACTGAATGTCACCCTTTCTCTCCTGGGAAAAGCGCTCTAATTACCTGCATCAGCAAGTGCTCCAGTTCTCCAGGCAGTACGGCAACGTCCGCGTCACCCCCTGGAGAATGGCCACCATCTGGGGAGGAGCCAGCCTCCTGTCCACCTACCTGCAGAGCATGCGGGATCTCCTGGAGATGTCCGACTGGCCCTGGGACTTCTTCATCAACCTCAGTGCAGCCGACTACCCCATCAGGTAAGGCGGCCAAGGGCCCCAAGCCGGCCTGGTCTGATATCCTGATCTGGCTGGTCCTGGCTGGGAAGCTAGGAGGCAGAAGGACACTGATGCTTGGTCTCTACAAGATCTCTCAGAATAGGATTCTGATTCGACCTGAGAATCATGTCTTCATTCACTCATTCATTCACGCAGATACAGACTGAGCACATGGTTTTCCCAGGTCTATTCGCTGATACAGCAGTGCGCTAAACAGACTGAAACTCCAGCCTGCGTGGTGCTTTGTATTAGGCGGGGTTCTCTGGAGGAACAGAACTCATAGGATAGATGTATATACAAAGGGGAGTTTATTAAGGAGTACTGACTCACGTGATCACAGGTGAGGTCTCACAGTAGGCCGTCTGCAAGCTGAGGAGCAAGGAAGCCAGTCCAGGCTCCAAAATCTCTAAAGTAGGGAAGCCAATGGTGCAGCCTTCAGTCTGTGGTCAAAGGTCCAAGAGTCCCAAAGCTGAAGAACCTGGAGTCCGATGTTCGAACGCAGGAAGCATCCAGCACGGGAGAAAGATGTAGGCTGGGAGACTCAGCCAGTCTATTCTTTACACGTTCTTCTGCCTGCCTTTAATTTGGCCATGCTGGCGGCTGATTAGATGGTGCCCACCCAGATTGAGGGTGGGTCTGCCAGCACCCTCACAGACACAGCCAGGAACAATACTTGCATCCTTCAATCCAATCAAGTTGACACTCAGTATTAACCATCACAAGCTTCCATTCAAGTAGGGAAACAAACAAAATAAGTTAAATGATATCTTAGAAAAATAAAGCAAAGGGCCGGCGTAGGGGAGAGTTGTAATTTTACCAACAGTGGCCAGGAAGGTTTTCACGGGTAAGAACAGAAGATGAAAAAAGAGAGTCACACCTACAGAGAAAGTGGTCCAGGCAGGCAGAAAGGCAGGGGCTGAGCCCAGAGGTGGGACCATGCCTGGACTGTGTGAGGAACAGTGGGGCTCGGTGTAGCTGGAACAGAGTAAGTGACAGCATAACAAGAGACACAAGGTCAGAGTAATTTGAGGCTAGACTGGGGAGATCCTAGAATTTGGCTGTTAGTCAAAGTAAGATGGAAGCCACTGGCATGATGCTTTGAATGCTGTTGTGAACTGTGTGTGTGTGTGTGTGTGTGTGTGTGTGTGTGTGTGTGCAAGAGAGAGAGAGACTGTGTATACATACATACATATATATATACACATATATATAGGAGACAGAGTCTCACTCTGTCACCCAGGCTGGAGTGCAGTGGTGTGATTGCAGCTCACTACAGCTTCCACCCACCAGGTTGGAGTAATTCTCCTACCTCAACTGGGGCTACAGGCACCTGCCAACACACCTAGCCAATTTTTGTATTTTTAGTAGAGATGGTTTCACCTTGTTGGCCCAGCTGGTCTTGAACTCCTGGCCTCAGGTGTTCCGCCTGCCTTGACCTCCAAAAGTGCTGAGATTCCAAGCATGAGCCATTGCCCCAGGCTGACATTTTCTAATAGGAGGGCAGCTCTTTCCTTTGACTGTGTTTTCCGTCTGGATTTGCTGACAAGGGTGAAAAGGAAAGTGGATGGGGATGAAGAGGGAAACCTTCCTCCCTGTAATGGCACAAGGTCATTGGGTGCAGTATTCCCAGGAGATCTGGATGAAAGTCCTAAAAAAAGGAAACTTTCATTAAGGCAACTTTCAAACACGTTCAAGAGTACCAAGAATAGCGTCATGAACTCCCTCATAGATGTCACCCCGGTTAATTCATGGCCGTTTTTCTTCTGTCTGGACTTTCATCCTCTTCCCCGACACTGGATTATTTTGAAACAAGTCTAAGATATCATATAATTATATCTATAAATATTTCAGTTTATACCTAGAAAAGATCTCTTTTTTTAAGACAGCATCACAATGATGCTTACACCTAAAATATGAGCAGGCATGTTTTAATGGCATCAAATATCTAGGCTACATATTCCCAAGAGTTTGGGTTTTGAATCAGAACCCTAATAAGGTACAAGTGTGAAAGGAAGTCCTCTCTTTAAAGCTAGAATTGGCTTCTTTCTTCTTCACAGCATGGTCACTGGGGGTCTTCTTTAGTCCTGGGCTTGGGGACATCCCACCATCTGCTGGGAGACCCTAGACCCTGCAGAAGATGCCAGGGGGCACAATCTCTGGTCAGTTTGAACAGGGCACACCTGACACCCTTGAACCTGAGAAAAATTATTGGCACTAGAAAGACAACTGTTTTCTTTTGTCCATAGGACAGAGGGGTAAAAGGGTATGGTTATAGAACATTGCTGGTAGAGTTTTACTTAACCACAGTTTTGTTCTGTTGTTCAACAAACATTTGCTAAGCAACTACCATGCTACGTGCCAAATAATAGTCCATTTTGTGAACAAAAGTGATGCAGCTTCCTCTGCTTCTCCTCTGCTCATGGAAGGTGTATCCTAGTTGAGAAGATGGAATTAGATGATCTTGCCAAAGACACATCATGCAAGGTGTGAACAAGCCATAATGAAAGGGAGATATGGGGGTGGAGAAGAACTTGAGGGGGCATAATCAGGAGGTCAGAAAGTCCTCTGAATAGTCAGCTTTGAGCTGAGACCTAAAGGACAAGATGGGATCCATTGGGAAGGAAATGAGAAAGAGACCCTTCTAGACCAGGATTCTCAGCAGCAGCACTGCTGATGTTTAGGGATGGCGAATTCTTTGCTGTGGGTTCCGTTCTGTGCATTGTGTCTCTTAGAAGTGCCCAAGTCAGGCATTTCTAAGAGACACTGAAAACTTGGGAGATACTTAAGGACCCAGCCAGCCCGATGTGGCCGCTGCGAGCAACTCTGCAATTTGACCCCACCTCCCTATGTCCCCTGCACAGCCCTCACTGAGGGGACCAGAATCTTCCTCTCAGATATTAAAGACATGCTAGTCTTCACTGGTCACATGTTTAGGCCCTGGGCGCAGACATCCTGGTTTCAGATTCTGTGTAGCAGCATCTCTGGCCTTGACCCACTAGATGCCAGAGGCACACTCTGCCCACTTGTGCCACCCACAGGTGTGTCCACACATTGACACATGTCCTCCGGGAGCTAAAATTGCCTCCACTTCAGAACCGCTATTTCTTATAGAGGGAACAGCCTGGGCACAATGTGGGTCAGAAACAAACTTGTTGCCTTTGAGACATTTAAACAATGGATAGAGTGTAATAAAAGAATGAGGAGAAGTGAGTTCAGACACGGACACAGCAAGGAGGGGTGAGAACATTCCCTCTCCATCTTCTATGAAGGGACTGAGTCTGGAAATGTCTGAAAATGCTGAGCATAGCAGCTAGTGTGGCAGGCCCTTGATTCATCCCTTGCAACAAACCTGTTTCACAGAGGGGCATACTGAGGCCCAATGTCACGTGATGAATACATGGAGAAACAGGGATTAGAACCGGTTTTGTCTGGTTGCAGAGTTGGTGTTCTTTCTGGCTCGAAGTTGGCCTCTTAGGGAAATTGGCAAAACTAGCCTGGCAGGATGGTCCCAAGCCACCTTGAAATCACAGAAGGCAACAGTCCCACCCCATGAGCTTCTGGCTGCGCGGAGTAGTGGTTCGACTGCCTTGCAGTCAGGATGTCCAGGATGGTCCTGGGAGACCCCTCCGTGTCTGTCCCTGAGTCTTCGGGGCTATGCTCAAAGTTCCCACATTCTTCCTTCTCTGGATTCCCAGTGGAGGCCTCAGAGGTCATGCTAGCCTAGGTTGGGGCGCACACTAAGCCGGAGACCGCTTGAGGCCAGGTAGACATGCACGTTGCTGCCCCCTAGTGGTCACTGTTGGGTTGCTGTGCGTGGCCACTTCCCCTAAAGAGTCCAGCTCTGCTCAGCACCCAGGAGGGCAAGTGCCTGGACTCTCATATCAGACTGCTTAGGGCTCGAATCCTAGTTCTGCCACTTAGCTAGCAGCGTGACGGCGGGCAAGTAAATCTGGTCTCTGCAAAATCGTGGTATAATAATAGAACGTAGCAGCCTGCCGGACACTTGGAAGGTGCTCAGTGAATGTCAACCATTTCTATGTAAGCTGCATCCAAGATCTCATCTTGTATCTCTGAGCGCCCCAGAAATCCTTTCTCAGGCCATGTGTGCAGTCTGTTTTGGGGTTCAGAGAAGAGGGTTGTCTGACTTGTAGGTTTTTCTTTCGTGCTCCAGGTCACTGTGTGTCTCTTGGTCTTTCTCATCCAATCTCGTGTCCACGATGCCTCCCAGCAATTCTTCTGCCCACTCTTCTTTGCCAGCCTCACAGCCAGAGGCACTTTATACATCGAGCACTGCTCCTTCCTCTTGCTGTTGTTTTCATGAAGTTGCCTACACAAAAACATATGAATTTTGCAGATGAACGGTTTCATCCTGGGCAACGCTGATAGGTTTTCACTTCCCATCTGCCGCCCCATCTGTAGCTTCCAAAACCACTACTTCTCCTATCCCGGGAAGAATGAGCAAACTTGGGAGCCTTCTCGAAGGGGCGGAAGTGCCCAAGTCAGGCACTTCTAAGAGGCACTGAAAATGGGGGTGGGGGGTACCTAAGGGGCCAGCCAGCCCGACGTGGCCACTGTGAGCTGCTCTGTGATTTGAGGTCACCTCCCTGTGTCCCCTGCACAACCTTACTGGTGGGGGAGGCAGGTTCTTCCTCTCTTAGATATTAAAGACATGCTGGTCTTTATTGGTCACTGGCCTTGTTTAGGCCCTGGACGCAGACATCCTGGCTTCAGATTGTGCCCCACCACCGACTGGCCGTGTGGGTCGGCACGAGTTGCTTCAACTTTCTGCATCTCAATTTCTCCACCTTAAAATAAGCACAATGTTAGTGCCTATTTCAGAGGGCTCTTAGGAAGTTTCAGTGCAATATTGCATGATAAGGACCTAACACAGTGTCTAATGATAGAAAGTAGCTGATAGATACACGCTGGTTTTAAAGCCATTGGGTTATTTGGACATTGTAGATGGGACGTAGACATCCTAAGTCCTGCCTAAAACACCCAAATTACTCCATGGCTGTAAGTAACCATGGGACCTGAGTTACTTTTCCTTTTCTTTGATAGAGTTAAAAGAGTAGTAAAGTATTTCTTGAACTCACATCTGTCCAAAGAGGGAAAAGTGAACCAAGCACGGTGGCTCATGCCTGTAATCCCAGCACTTTGGGAGGCCGAGGCAGGCCGATCATTTGAGGTCAGGGGTTTGAGACCATCCTGGCCAACATGGTGAAACCCCATCTCTACTAAAAATACAAAAATTAGCCAGGAATGGTGGTGTGCACCTGTAATTTCAGCTACTTAGGAGGCTGAGGCACAAGAATCACTTGAACCCAGGAAGCAGAGGCTGCAGTGGGCCGAGATCACACCACTGCCCTCCAGCCTGGGTGACAGACTGAGACTCTGTCTCAGAAAGGAAAAAAAAAAAAAAAGGTGGGAAAAGCAAAGTCAGGCTGTGAAGACTGAATGTTTCAGGGAAAACAGAATATAACCAATTCACTTGTGGACATGAAGAATATTCCTGAACTTGGCATGTGCAGCCAAGAGTGTTTAGAGACTGTAGGTGTTCCTGTGTTGCTGTTGACATGACTTCCTGGCCCACATAGGCTCCAGTTGGAGCTGGTATACCCGGCACGTGGATAAAAGTGGAAAATGGATGCTTTCAAATTCTGAGGCCCTGCTAGGTCTTGAATCCTCAGAAGGTATAATGGTCTTATTCGTATGTTCTATTGACTGAGGCAGAGAGTTCGACCTGGCATACTTTAGATTGGCTGCAGGAAGAGATGAAGCCAAAAGCACTTTGCACTGTTGCTTGGTTTGGACTTGTAGGAGCAGACCTTGGCCCAATGCTGTGGCTCACACCTTTAATGACAGCACTTTGGGAGGCCAAGACAGGTGGATCACCTGAGGTCAGGAGTTTGAGACCAGCCTGGCCAACATGGTAAAACCCCATCTCTACTAAAAATACAAAAATTAGCCAGGCATGGTGGCAGGCACCTTTAATCCCAGCTATTTTGGAGGCTGATGCAGGAGAATCACTTGAACCCGGGAGGTGGAGGGGGTAGTGAGCTGAGATCACGCCATTGCACTCCAGCCTGGGCAACAAGAGTGAAACTCTGTCTCAAAATAAAAAACCAAAGAGGGCCAGGCGCAGTGGCTCAAGCCTGTAATCCCAGAACTTTGGGAGGTCAAGGTGGGATGATCGGGAGGTCAAGAGATTGAGACCATCCTGGCCAACATGGTGAAACCCCATTTCTCCTAAAAATACAAAAACTAGCTGGGTGTGGTGGTATGCCTCTGTAGTCCCAGCTACTCAGGAGGCTAAGGCAGGAGAATCACTTGAACCCAGGAGGCGGAGGTTGCAGTAAGCCGAGATCATGCCACTGCACTCCAGCCTGGCCAACAGAGCGAGACTCCATGTCAAAAAAAAAAAAAAACCAGAAGAGAGACCTCACGCCTCACGCTGTATCTTTTCCTGGGTCCAGTGTCTTGGGGCAAGTCAGATGTAAAGAGAGGAGGGTTACATTCGTCCTTGGCCCGTTCCACAGTTCACATTGAGTTTGTGGTATGTACAAACGTGCATGCACACGTGGGACAGTGTATATGTACAGAAACCACCAGGCAGGAGAAACCCTGTTGACATTTTTTGCAGCAACACAGTCTAAACTGGCAGGGCCCGCTGTGTGGACGTGTAAATTCCCTTAACTGCAGATCCAAATGTCTGTCTCTAGATACTACCAGAGCAGGGGGCTGGGAGCACGAGAGAGCTGATCCGTGGTGCCTCAGTAGGAAACACCAGCTAGTAAAAACGGGAGCAGGTAGCCCAGATTTCTCTACAGTCTCCTGAAGACCAGAGTTTATATGGGACCAATCAAGCAAGACTAACCCCCAGACTAACAGTGCAGATGCTTACTGCACACCTAGTGTGTGCTGGGCCCTCTTCTAGGTCCTTTAGCACACATTTTGTCTTAGTCCCATGCCCCCAAACACAATCGCTACCGGGTAAGTAAGTTTAGAGAAATTAGTATTAAAACAGAGCAGAGGGAGGTTTGCAGGGAAACCAAGCCCTTGGTAGTGTTCAGCACAGATCTTCGTCACTCCACGATTTGAAATTCAGTTGGGCAGTGTGGAAGTCCAAGCGTCTGTGTGCAGTCACTACTGGACTTTTCATTCCTTTAGTCGGCTAAAGCGGGACCCGAATGGATCAAAGGACTCCTGTAGTTCCGACCGCACAGCAGTCGCAGCAGATGCATATGTAGCACTCCGTACATTCCTAGCATTGTTCTAAGTGCCTTACAGTTCGGGGGCGTCTGAGGGAGAGAATACAGTGGTGGCTCCTCAGTTTGTGTTTCTGGCTGGGCTGGTAAAGCCCCTTCCTCATCCCTCTCTTCCACTCATCGCTAGAGGCAGACCAAAACCCATGGCTTCAGGCTGCTAAAAGCCCAAAACGAAAAACAAAACAACCACCAAATGAGGCAGGCTGGCCAAGCCTGCTGACAACGTTCTGACAGCAAGTCTCACGTATGCACTCTTGACAGCCCCATTTTTCAGATGAAGAAACTGAGGCACTGAGATGTTAAGAAACTTGACCCCAAGGGTACGGCCAGTAAAGGGCAGAACCACGATTGTGTTTTTTGAAAGTGAGGTGAAATTTATATAACATAAAATTAACTGTTTTCACTTGTTCAGTGGCATTCAGTACCTTTATAGTGTCAGAGAACCATACCCTCTAATCCTAAACATTTTCATCATCCCAGAAGGAAACCCTGTATCCATTAAGCAGTCACTTCCCAAGAACCTCTCCTTAGTCCCTGGCAACAATGCATCTCCTTTCTGTGTCGTGGACTTGATTTGCCTATTCTTGACTTTTTTTTTTTTTTTTTTTTTTGAGACAGAGCCTCGCTATTATCACCCAGGCTGGAGTGAAATGGTGCAGTCTCAGCTCACTGCAACCTCCGCCTCCCGAGTTCAAGCAATTCTCCTGCCTCAGCCTCCCAGGTAGCTGGGATTATAGGCATATGCTACCACACCTGGCTAATTGTATTTTTAACAGAGACAGCATTTCACCATGTTGGTCAGGCTGGTCTCAAATTGCTGACCTCAGGTGATCCGCCCACCTCCGCTTCCTAAACTGCTGGGATTACAGGTATGCGCTACCACGCCCGGCCTATTCTAGGCATTTTATGTGAATGCAATTATGTGGTATATGACATTTGCTGACCTGCTTCTTTCACGTGGCTTATTATTTTTGAGATTCATCTGCATCATACCATCTAGCAGTACTTCATTCCTTTTTATGGCTAATATTCTATCATCTTGATGTACTTGTACCACAATCTGTTTATCCAATCATCAGTCAGTGTACCCAGGATTCTGAAGAGCTTCCCAAAGCCCCTGTCTCCTGGCCATGTTGCATCTGTGCTGTGCGCCCTGAATTGAGGACCTCATCTGGTTTAAGGAGATGCGGCTCCATCATACGGGACTTTGCCCAGCAGTGGTGCTACAGGACTCTTGTTAAGCAAGCCATGATGACTTCTTGGCCATGGGGGACTGAGCATAATGGCCTGGTGGCCTTTCCCCTTCACCCTAGATCTTCTCTGTCTGTGCTAGACCCGGGACCTCAGCTGAACAGGAAAGAAACTCCCAGTGATTCTCACTGACTGGTGAACATTCAGGTTGAAGATGGAAATGTGGAGGACTAGCGTGTGAGGTCCAAGCTTCCCTTTTCCCTTCTTCCTCCTCTCAACACCAAGCCCCTTCTGACAGTTTTGGGGTGCATTTGGGAGGAGAGTGTCTAGCTCAGCCCAGTGAAGATACTTCTCTATTCCCACAGATAAGTGCAGGAGATGGGGCTCCTTCTGACTTCACCCATTCACCCAAAAACTATTTATTGAGCACCTACTATGTATTGGACACTGTGCTAAGCAGTAGGTACTCAAAGGTGAGGAAAAACATATCCATCCCTGCCCTCATCATAGCGGTCAAGTGTGTAGGCTGGAGCCAGTCCACCTGGGTCCAAATCCCAGCTTCTTTATTTACTAGCTGTGTGAAGTTAGACATGGGAGAATCACTTAATGCCCCCATGCCTCAGTTACCTCATCTGTAAAATGGAGGCATAATAATGGCACCACCATATAGGGTTGCTTTGAGCGTTGAGTCCATGTATGTAAAGTGCTTAGCACACAGGGTTATGTGATAGTCTTGGTTATTAATAGAGGAAAGAGGCAGACATTCATCACAGTGATCATGTAAGAGAACACACGACAAAGTCAGGCAAGCATTCTGAAAAGAAGGAATAAAGGATCTGTGAGCACTGAGCAAATGAATCTCAGGTGGATTGAGGCTTTGCGTGGCTTCCCTGAGGAGGCAGCCTGTGAACTGAGATGTAGATCCTTGGTAGGAATTTAGCTAGGAGAAGAGTGAGGGGGTCCCAGGCAGGCATCCCAGGAAGAGGGGGTAGCATGGGACCCTGGCACATCTGATGATCTGAAAGAAGGCAACCGTGGCTGAAACATAAGAGGCAAGGGTTTGCCTTCCTACAAATGAGGTGGGTCAAGGCGAGCCCCTGTGGGCGCTTGAGATAACCTGTTGGGTCATTACAGCCTCAGTCTGTGAGCAGTGAGGTTTTAGGGGAGAGTCACGGTAGTTGCCATATTGAGAGCTCATACCGGCTGCCACGGGAGAATAGTTAGGAGTGGGGCCCAAATGGGAATGGGGAGGCCAGATAGCAAACAGTTGCTTCTGCTGACCCCAGAGCCACATCCACAGAGCCCCCTATTCTCCAACCCTCAAGGCAGAAGCAGGTGTCCTAGATGCCATAGGATGCTGCTTCCTGAGCCCAAGAAGACATTTGGTCTTTCAGTCACACAGAGCCAAGCAGCCACCTTCTGTTTGGGGACCACAACCTCATATCTGTGCAAAACAGCCTCGTTCAGGAGACTCAGAGGATTTCAGCAGGGGCTAGAGCAGAGAAGGGAGAAGCAAGCACTAGATACAAGGGTCTTATGAGAACGGGTCAGAAGAAAGCTGATCATAAGCCAAGAGGGGCACAACCAAAGAATCAGGAAGAACGTGGGCTGAGTGAATGTGAGAAAGAATACAGGTGGGTCTAGACCCCTCTTTGTCTTTTGTTAAAAAAAAAAATGATACAGTGGCTCACACCTGTATTCGCAACACTTTGGGAGGCTGAGGTAGGCAGATCACCTGAGGTCAGGAGTTCGAGACCAGCCTGACCAACATGGTGAAATCCTGTCTTTACTAAAACTACAAAATTATCTGGGTGTGGTGGCACGTGCCTGTAACTCCAGCTACTTGGGGGGCTGAGGCAGGATAATCGCTTGAATCCGGGAGGCAGAGATTGCAGTGAGCCAAGATGACGCCATTAACACTCTAGCCTGGGTAACAAGAGCAAAACTCCATCTCAAAAAAAAAAAAAAAAAAGAAATCCTGGGTTCCATTCCAGATCAACTGAATATAAATTCCTTGTGGATACCAAGAATCAATCATTCAGTTTCATGTATATATGGATGTGTATATGTATGTATGTGTGTGTGTCTGTATATATATGTATACCATCTCGTGTGTGTATATGTATACATATATATGTGTATGTATGTATGTATGTATACACACACATGCATACACATATTTGAGATGGAGTCTTCACTCTGTTGCCCATGCTGGAGTGTGGTACACTCTCAGCTCACTGCAGCTTCCACCTCACAGTTGAAGTGATTCTCCTGCCTCCCAAGTAGCTGGGATTACAGGCACCCTCCACCACACACCTGGCTAATTTTTGTGTTTTTAGTAGAGACATGGTTTTACCCTGTTGTCTGAGCAGGTCTCAGACTCCTGACCTGAAGTGATCTGCCCACCTTAGCCTCCCTAAGTGCTGGGATTACAGATGTGAGCCACTGCGCCCAGCCAAGAATCCATATATTTTTAAAGTGCCCCCCACCCTGCAGGTGATTGTACTGGTGAGAACTGAAATCCACTGGTCCAGGGACAGAGAGAGAGAGACATCTGTCAAAAATAAGATACATGCTGTATTGGAAAATGTTAGCTTCAGTACTTTGTGGGAAGGCGTATTTGGTGGCCCAACCCTCAGATGTGGCCTGCCTTCTGCTTTCTCAGCATCCAAACCACTTTTGTTCTTGGGGATGTTCAGAGACATACATCCTGCTTCCTGAGACCCCAAAGTTCCTGGGTTCGAAGCCATCCAACGAAAGCTCCACCCAGATGATGTGTGAGTCTGAAAGGGTGTATCTGTTCGGGCTGTTGGTCACAAGGAGACAGGAAACACGCCGGTAGTTATGCCGTTAACAGTTTTGTTTGCCTCTGGTAGCAAAATAAACATATCCTCAGTCCTGTTATTTTTCAGGCTGATGGAGCGCACACTCCTGCTTTCACAGAAATGCAGTTTGCTTTTCTCTTTCCAGTTGTTCTGGGTCTCCTGAGCTGTATTTTAGGCTGGACAGCTCTTCAACCTTTTTTAATGCCAGGACCGACCTAAAGCATCTGTCAACAAACAGAGTGAGCCTAGAGTTCTCGGAATTCTCATGAAAACCAAGGTTCTACAGAAAGCCAAGAGTGGTCTATGGGCTTAGCACCTTCTGGGAAAGATGTGGTGAAAGTCAGAACAAATCAGCGTAAAAGGCAAGAACTGATATGACTGTTTCACCCAGGGGATGCCATCGTTTGGCTTAAATATCTGTCAGCTGTATTGTTTGTTTGCTTGCTATTTTGTTTGATTGTTTCCTCATTCTTTCACAACTGAAAAATTAGATTCAGAGTCCTGGGGGAAGAGAATGTGATGGTTCTCTCTTGAGACATGTATCCATTCTTTGGCCAGCAGAGAATAGAGCACTTTGGTCATTCATTCATTCATCAAACAAATGCTCATTGAGACTCTGCTGGATATTAGGCAATGCTCCAGACCAGCACTGTCCAATGGAACTTTCTGGGGTGATGGAAATGTTCTGTAACTGCCATCCACTATGGTAGCCATTAGCTGCAGGTGGCCATTGACAGCTTGAAACATGACTTATGGGACTGAGGGACTAAATTTTAAATTTGATCTAATTTTAATTTAAAGTTAAAATTAAAATCGTGAGCCTTACATTGATACCTTGGGGTACAAACACTTCCTCTAGAGAGAATGATACTACTGTTACCAAAACAAAAGAGAGTCCTGGCTAAAACAGTACAGAAATAAATGTGGTCTCTACCCTCTGCCAATTTGATATTCTCACCAGATCCCAGACTGACCATGCATTGAATGTTGCAAGGTATTTTCTTCCGAATCGCTCCCTCTCCAGATCTCACAATTCTCTTTCCTCTTGGCAGCGGCACTCTGTGTCCATAGATGGGACTTTTCCAACCCTGGCATCTTCCTGCCCAGTGCATTGAGGATTTTTTTCTTCTTGGCCAAAAAAAAAAAAAAAACAGAAGAAGATGTAAAAAGGCCTTCTTTTATGTAGCTTTTCTCCACTGGCCAAGAGTATGGATGGTGCTCATGCTGGGATGGTCCAAGTACATCCTGGGAATTTGGATGAGAGCCCAGGGTGGTCTCCAGTGTGGATGGTCTTTATTGTAGAGTCTATTATTCTTCCCTCGCCTGTTCCTTACATCTAACTGCAGGTGAAGAAGATTATTTTCGAGGGCAATCTGGAGTAACTGCATGTATTAAAAGTGGGATAAAGGAGGAGCATTTCTACCTTTTTAAAAATTGATGAGTGCAAAGATTTGGCTCAGTACAGGACCCAAGCAACAGAGTTTAGGTCCAGTCATCAGGTGTACAGACAGACTCTGTGGATTATTCTTATTATTATTCAAGTATTTTCTCTCGCTTGTGCCACCCTGAGTCATTGTCCAGCATGGAGAGAGGTCAGTAGTAGCCACTCAAAGTAGATGCCCGGGGAAGCCCTTTAAGACATAACACACTCCAGTAGCTAATCATGTTAGTTAACATTTCTTGACTACTTACTGTGCATGGGATTCTAGGCCAAGTGATTTCCATGTATTATCTCATTTAATTGTCACAACAATCTCAGAAGGTAGATACTGTTCTGCATCCCACTTCACAGATGAAGAAACCAAGGCTGTGAGAAGTAAAGGAATTTTCCCAGTGTCTCACAACCGGTGGGGATTGGAGCCAGGATTTAAACACATGCTTCTTTCATCACAGGGAGCAGGGGCAGAGAGGAAGGGACCTGAGTTTTTTGCCAGCAGGTCGTCATTTCACCTCTGGATAGTTCTGGGGCGAAGCTCTCCCGCTCATTTCTCCCCCATCTAAATCCTTGGTTTCTGTATCTGCATGAGAATCTAGGAGCTACAGTTGTCCAAGAATCAAGAGATGAGCGGGGTTCATCAGAACCTGAGATCCAGAGTCACCTAATGTGTAGCCAGCTACCACATTGCTCCCCGACTTTCTGCTTCAGTCCCCATGGCATCCCGGTAAGAAAACACATAGAACAGCACCAGGACTCAAAAAGTGTTCAAGTGACTTGCCCAAAGCCACACGACTTGGTCATGGCCAAGCTGGGATTTGAAAGCAGGCTAAGCTGACCCTCAAGTTCACCATGCTTTATACAGTGTGTTGTGTAAGTGGTTGACCCCAGGGAGGGAAAGCCAGTCACACAAGGATGCAAACGCTACGATGTGGCTGCTGAAGCTAGTGTAGACCCATCTGCAGATGGGTTCTTTCTTTCTCTGACTAATGGAAGATCCGAGCTTTTCTGACTGTGTGCTCTAAACATAGACCTAGGAACCAACTGTCCTGCGTTAGCAAGCACAGCGTCAGCCTTCAAATTGTTTTGTAATCTTCTTCCCATTGGACCTCAGACCCTCCGTGTCTCTCCCCTAACTGGCTAACTGGTGGTGCCCGGTGGAATTTTCATTTATTTAAATATTAGCCTAATGCAAGTATACTTAGAAAGGAATGGCTTCTGTCCCCCTTCATCACCCACATATGCCTAATTGTTTCAAAGCAAAATCAAAGCAATGCTGGTGTGTTGTGCACCATCAAGTCAGTTCACTAGGATGTCAAAGAGGCCATGCAGTGTCAGCCTGACTGGATTTGAATCCTGTTGCTACAGACTGAACCGTGCCTGCCTAAAATTCGTATGTTGAAGTCCTAACCCCTGTACTTGGAGATAGGGCCTATAAGAGGTAATTAAGGTT
Source organism: Alouatta palliata (assembly GCA_004027835.1). NCBI lineage: Eukaryota > Metazoa > Chordata > Mammalia > Primates > Atelidae > Alouatta > Alouatta palliata. The sequence goes on along the minus strand of PVKV010012931.1, from coordinate 35,711 downwards.
AAATGAGATCATAAGTGTGGAGGCCTGATCCTGTAGAAGTGGTGTCCTTCTTTATAAAAGACACCAGAGAGCTTGTTCTCTCTTTCTCTGCCATGTAAGGACAGAGCAAGAAGGTGGCCTTCTGCAAGCCAGGAAGAGAGCCCTCACCAGAATCAAATTGGCATGTACTTTGGACTTCCCAGTCTCCAGAACTGTGAGAAAATAAGTCTGTTGTTTAACCCACTCAGTCTATAGTGTCTTGTTATGGCAGCCTGTGCCGACCAAGGTACCTGTGTCCTCATCCCCTGTATGAGAGCTGTATGCTTTCAAACAACAAATCCAACCTTTGTGAGTCTCCATATTCTCACCTGTAGAAGGGGATGACCACGATACCCCACAAGCAGCAGTAAAAGGAAGAATAGTCAGGTGGGACTCTAGGTACTGCTTTATTTCAAGCTCTGATGACAGCTGGGTTAGGTCTGGCACTTCCATGTGACCTCCTCTCTGTTCACCTTCAAAACATTGAGACCAGGATGCTCAGTCATGCCAATGGGTACAAAGCGAGGAGAGATGGTTGAGTCCACCAGGGAGACCTTAGCTTACTGTACTCATCCATTTCATCAAGTAGTTGATGTAACTGGTCTTGGCCCCAAGAGGCTTAAGTACAACCCAGGCCTGAGGCAGGAAACATTTTGAAAAAAGGACAATTCATTTTGCGGGGAGGAAAGGTTCCCAGAACAGTTATCTAGCCCACTAATAACCATGTCTGTAGCAACCTCTCCAGCACTAAGTGATCCTCCCCTCAGTTCTTCCCCCCTTTGGGTAAATGTAGGAGAGAGATGGGCAGAGGAGACCCTGCCATGGACAGCAGGCTGCAGTGCCCTCCCCAAAGCACTTTCCTCGTAGGATGGTTGGAAGCATGAGAGATAGTGGAACACAGGACCTGATCCAGAACTGAGCATTTTTTTAGCAAGGAAAATTTTTGATGATGATGGTAGTGATGGCAATGATAATTAATAATCCTGTGTAGTTATTAATTCTGGACAAAACACTGTCTGGCCTTTTGCGTGGTCGCTTTCCTTACTCTCCTTTGTTCCTCTTATATTTTATGTCTCTATACCTTGTACTAATACAGAAGTGCAGATGGGGCAGGGGGCACCTGCCTTTGAGGAAGTCCAGTCATGGTGTGAGTGAGGAAGGCGGTTGCCTTGAAGCAAGTCGTCTTTGTCTGTACTCGGGCCCCCATATCCCCTCCCTGCTGCAAGGCCCTCGTGCTTATTGGCCTTCTCTACCCCAGTGAGGTGAAACATCATATTCCATTTCTCAAGTCCATTTCTCCACTTTGGAAAATCAAGTCAGTTTCTCCAGTTACTTTTTGAATGCAGCTGCAATCTACCTGAAGTTTCAAGTGGGAAACTTCCTTCCAATTCCCAGCCTCACCCACCGTCACCCCATCCCCAGGCTTAAGTGGCCTGCCTCTGCCCCCCACCTCCGGTGACCCTAGGCAGTGTCAGAAAGTGATTTGGACATCTGAGCAGGTCAGCTGCCTAGGGAATAATCATGGAACAGAAGCCAAAGCAGTAAGCAGAGTCTCCATGGTTCATGAGACTCCCTGGCTGCCCCCTCCCACTCCCACCCAGCTTGGGTGAAGCAGGCCCATGCAGGTCAGATTGAGCAGTGCTAGAACCTAGATTCTGGCCTTGGCCCACCGCCTATGAGACTGGTTCATCCCAAAGTGGAGAATGGGAAGGGGAAGACCATTTGGTAGTACTGGTCAGCTCTCCCATTGTGGGGGGTGAAGGAGAAACCCACACTGGTGATTGTTCCCTTGTGGAGAAGGAATGAAAACTGTGCCCCTAAAAGCCACCGCCCATCTCCTGTGTCCTTTCTCCTCCAGGAAGGGATTCTCCTCGGTGCAGTTTAATTGTATTCATCAGTCAGCATTACTTAGCAAACCGAGCCAGGGGCACAAACATTGCCACCCTTTCTCAATCTAATGATGCTCTTTGGGATGCTGGAATCTGGTTTAAGGCCAAGCAGAAGCAATTTTTGATTACAGAGTCAATCTTTGTTTAAAAGTTTTCCACCGTCGGGAAGTTTCTAACAAGTTATTTTAAACAATGCATTCTCTGGACACCTACAGCTAAATAGATCCATTAATCCAAATTGTTTTGCTGGGGTGTGGTGGAACGGTTCAGGAATTGGGGCAGTGTCTCCGACAGGCTTCATGACAGCGGTAGCTGCAGTACCAAGGGCACTGTTTTGTCATGAACTGAGCGACCGGGAGATGGCCCCGCCCTTGGGAGTTCCTGCCACTGAGTCTGTGCAGGTGCTAAGCGCTTCTCCCATGGCCTCCTTTAATCTCCCAGCCAGCTGGTAAGATGGGACCTTCATTGTCCCCATTTGCAGGAAAAGGGACATGAGCACATGCTCAGCTACCCAGAAGTGGAGCTCAGTGGAGCTTAAACCCACCCATGTCTTTAACAACGAGCCAGGGCTTCCCATGTGTGGCCCGTGGGCTGCTTTCAGTATGCAAGATGATTTAAAGAGAAATGCAGGCAAGTCTTTGAAAATGTCCATGTTTATCTGTTTTAACACATAGAAGGGAATATGAAAATGTCCAGCCCCAGATTTTGGAAGCTAAAGTTTCCTTACAAATAAAAAATAAATAATAAAAAAAAAAAAAGACAAGGTGTGGTGACTCACACCTGTAATCCCAGCACTTTGGGAGGCTGAGGCAGGTGGATCACAAGGTTAAGAGTTCAAGACCAGCCTGGCCAAGATGATGAAACCCCATCTCTACTAAAAATTCAAAAATAAGCTGGGTGTGGTGGCAGGCACCTGTACTCACAGCTACTTGGAGGCTGAGGCAGGGAATTGCTTGAACCTGGGAGGCAGAGGTTGCAGTGAGCTGAGATCATGCCACTGCACTCCAGCCTGGGTGACAGAGCCAGACTCTGTCTCAAAAGAAAAATAAAAAATAGAATTAAAAGTTGATTTAAATGAGAAAATACTAACAAGGCAACAATACTAGGGGTAAGTGGCTCTTCAGTCATTCAGCAGGTACTCATTGAGTGCCTGCTATGCTCCAGCTATTTTGCAGGGGTTAGGAATACAGCAGTAAAGAAAGCACAGCACTGTTGTGTACCCTCCATACTCATTAGAGAAACAGACCGTAGATAAGTGAGTGAGTCATACAGCAGGTAGAAATGAGCAGGAAAATCGCAGCATGGAACCAGGATCGGGTGGGTCAGGAATACACTTCAACGAGTTGGATATGCCAAATAGTGGTGAGGAAGATTGTGAATGACCCAAAAAAGAGAGGTATCAGGTGAGGGATCAACAAACTTAACTTTTCACTTTTATTTGAGGTTCAGGGGTATAGGTACAGGTTTGTTACACAGGTAAATTGTGTGTCCTGGGGTTTGGTGCACGGATTATTTCATCATTGAGGTGATAAGCAGAGTGCCTGATAGGTAGTTTTTTGATCCTCATTCTCCCTCCCTCCTCAAGTAGAGACCCTGGGGTCTGCTGTGCCCTTTGTTGTTGTTGCTGCTGTTGAGACAGAGTCTCACTCTGTCGCCCAGGCTGGAGTGCAGTGGCACGATCTCAGCTCACTGCAACCTCTGCCTCCCGGGTTCAAGTGATTCTCCTGCCTCAGCCTCCTGAGTAGCTGAGATTACTAGTACATGCCCCCACGCCCGGAGAGTTTTTGTATTTTTAGTAAAAACAAGGTTTCACCATGTTGGTCAGGCTGGTCTCGAACTACTGACCTCATGATCCACCCGCCTCGGCCTCCCAAAATGCTGGGATTACAGGTATGAGCTGCCGTGCCCGGCCTGCTGTTTCTTTCTTTGTGTCCATGTGTACTTAATGTTTAGCTCCCACTTACAAGTGAAAATACATGATGTTTTGTTTTCTGTTTCTTTGTTAGTTCACTTAGGATAAAAGCCTCCAGCTCCATTCATTCAACAAACTTCTTTTTTTTTTTTTTTTTTTGAGACAAGTTCTCATTCTGTTGCCTAGGCTGGAGTGCAGTGGCACAATCATGGCTCACTGAAGCCTCAACCTCCTGGACTCAAGTGGTCCTCCCATCTCAGCCTCCTGACTAGCTGGGATTACAGGCTCCTGCCATCACACCTGGCTAATTTTTGTATTGTTTCTAGAGACTGGGTTTTGCCATGTTGCCCAGGCTGGTGTCAAACTCCTGGGCTCAAGCCATCTGCCTGCCTCGACCTCACAAAATGTTGGGATTACAGGCATGAGCCACCATGCCGAGCCTCAAAGTTTTTGCACATGTACCCCAGAACCTAAAGTACAATTAAAAAATATATATATAGTAAATATTTTAGGTTTTGTGGTACATCTATGAACTGTCATGATGATGAAACTCTGCCACTGTAACACTAAGGCAGCCACAGACAGTGTGTAAATAAATGGGCATGACTGCATTCCGGTAAAATGTTCTTTATAAAAACAGGTGGCAGACTATAGTTTTCACTTGATTGTTCTGCCACATCTCCCTTGTTTCAGATCATGGTCTTGCCCAGAACACATACATCTCAGATCTTTCAAATTAAATGCCAACCCACTCACCCATCTTCCTAGGCATGGCTTTTGCTTCATTAGACGATTCTGTCAACCCAGGTGGCGTTGAATCTGAATCACCTCAAGTGCTTCAGACTTCAGGACCCTGGATAGAGAATGAGTGATAGAGATCTCCAAGGCCTTCTGGTCTACCTCCCCTAGGCCTTGACCTGGATTTCCACCCAGTCCTGTGTAGCTGAACCCTTTATTAAACAGCAGTCTCCTTCTATTTTATGTTCCCTAAACCTACTTAATGTGCCATTTCTGATCTTGAGCTGGCATGGAGCACGTAAAACACAGCTCACCCATCAGTGTTGCCTGGCCAGGGGCGGCCAAGAGGAGACAGATAGTTTGCACACAGTCCTCCGTGGCTATCCAGCCCCACGGAGCTACTGCCACCCAGAGCATACTGTGTTTTCTTACCACCCAGCCTTCTCTGCCTAAACCTCGCATAAATGCCTGGTCCTTATTAGCACTGTAATTCACCCTGCACCACCTTCCTCAATCTGAATGAAAAAGGTTAATGTCATTGAATCCTGAGACTTACTGATTTCCACACTTACCCTGGTTTTCTGCTCCCCAACTAAAAGCACAGGACTCGTTTATCTTTCCTTGGTTGACCAGGCAAGTTGCTGACTAATCCTAAATGCCAGGTGATTCTAAAAGATTTCCCAGAGTGACTGGACACATGTTCCTGTAGTACTTTCTATAAATCCAGTTGATCCTGTGTATCTGGTTTTCTATCGACTCTCTGCCTAGATATTTCTGGGCTCCCCTTATCTCAGAAGTCCATCTCAGGTTGCAATGCCAGTTCGGGGAGAGAGAGATTTTTAACTAAGGTGATGTTCACAAAGTACATTTTAATGAACTAACAGCTGTAGGGCCTCACTGTGAATTTGTTCATTCATTCATACATTCTAGTCAGTCAACACATGCTTGTTGGAAACCTACCGTATGCCAGACGTTTTCCATGACCTAGGTTTATAGCCACCAATAGAACTGTTAACATCGCTGCCTTTGAGGAATACACAGATTAAGCCATTAAATGATACATCTTCATGACATTGTCAGGAAAGAAATTTACATACATATAAAGCAGGAGGCAGACATGCATATAACCCCTTCTCTTCTAAAGGACCAGGGCAAGCTTCCCTGGAGAAGTACCCATCCCATAACCATGTCTCAAGAAATCTTTCTGACACTAAATAATCCTACCGTCAGTTCCCCCTCCCTTTAGATAAAACTAGTAAGGAGATGGGCAGAGGAGGGAGACCTACCGTGGGCAGCAAGCTTCAATACCCTCTGCTCAGTGCTTTGCTGAGAGTTGAAAGAAGAGGAAGAATTAACTGGGTGGAAAAAAGGGGGTGGTGAGCTTTGCAAGCAGCAGGGGCTGCATGCACAAAGGCCCTGAGGCAGGAGAGAACACAGCTTCTGCAGCAAATGAAAAGAGGCTCATGTGGACAGGGTGTGGCAAGGGGATAAGCCAATAGAACAAGGCCAGAGAGGCAGGTGGGGGCCAGATCGTGTGGGATACTGAGAGCCAGGTTAAGGAACCCAAGTTTATCCCATAAGCAATGGGCAGCCTTTGAAAAGTTTTCTGCACTGTTCATAATAGCAAAGACTTGGAACCAACCCAAATGCACACCAATGATAGACTAGATAAAGAAAATGTGGCACATATATACCATGGAATACTATGCAGCCATAAAAAAGGATGAGTTCATGTCTTTTGGAGGGACATGGATGCAGCTGGAAACCATTATTCTCAGCAAACTGACACAAGAACAGAAAACTAAATACCGCATGTTCTCAGTCATAAGTGGGTGTTGAACAATGAGAACACATGGACACAGCAAGGGGACGTCACACACCGGGGCTTGTCAGGCAGATGGGGGGGCTAGGGAAGGGATAGCATTAGGAGAAATACCTAATGTAGAGGACAGGTTGATGGATGCAGCAAACCACCATGGCATGTGTAACCTGCACATTCTGCACAGGTACCCCAGAACTTAAAGTATAATAAATAATAATAAAAAGAAAACACCATCATGAGATTGCTTAAGTTTCTAATCACTTGCTTGGCAGTGGGAAAAAGAAAGTTATATTTAAAAAAAAAAAGTAGAGAACTGTACCAGCCTGTTGGAGGAGGGGAAACATCATAGCTCGTATTTCCTGCTAGTGGATGTGTACATTACAGCTCAGGTAGTTACTTTCCAGCAGGCTAAATGCTGCCTGTTGTTTCATTGCTATTATTTTCTCTTGGTGTTGAGCCTTTCTGCATCATACCTTATTCTTAGGCTTCGTGGCCCTGGGTTTCCTGGAGAGACGCTGTAAGCTGGATCTGGAACTGGACCCACACACCTCCTTCTGCCATTTGGCAGGAATTTTCCAGGGCTCAGGCCATGAGGCCAGTGTAGCAAAGCAGTTGGAAGTGTGCACTTGGGGAGGCAGCAGAACCTGAGATCAGTTTCCAGCTACGTGGCCACATGACCTTGGGCAAATTGCTCAACCTCTCTCTGTCTCAGTTTTCTCATTTGTAAAATGGGAACCATCAGTTACCTACCTCAGCCTTTACTGTGAGGATTAAACTGTGAAATGTGCAGCACCTTGCCTGACCCAGAGAAAGTGCTGAAGAAATGGTGACAGTGACAGGGACCCAAGCTGTCCAGTTGACAGTTCTGCAAATGCAGAGATGACATGTGCTTTGCTCACCACTGTGTCTCTTATTCCTGGTACCGTGCCTGGCACATAGTAAGAGCTCAGTAAGTACTTACTAGTAAGGCGTGAGGAGCAAATGAAGGCTCAGTGTTTGTCCCACATAACATCACTGTGGCAGCAGTGACTGTGGTCCTTTATTCCTAAGTGGCAGGAGAGTCACTGATATTTCACTGCATTTTTTTGCATTCCATAGTTACTAAAAGCATCGCTGGGCTTATTCCTGGATTGCGAACTAGTGGAGGGGTTTTGTCTTTCCTTACACCTTTTCAGATAGAGGCGTTTTCAGATTTCACCATCATGAAAATGGAAAACATTTCAAAGAGCTGGAGAGTTTATGTCAAAAGGACAATGAGTCGTGATAGGTTCTCATAAATCCTAAGGTTGGCTCAGCTGCTCCTCCATGTCAACTGGAGATGCCTACACAGACATCAAGGATCTGTGTCTGGGAGTGTGGCAGGCCAGAAGGACATTCACACGTCACACCTGTCTGGCTGTATGCTGGCTTCCACGCGGCTACGAGAAGGTCTCAATCCCATGCAATCCCTTGGGGTCACATAGCGGATATCTAGGCTGTTCCCATTTTCCTTGAGAGAGGACAGGGAGGTAAGTTTTGCAGGTGTCCACATTCCCTCCAGGTTCCATGACACAAGCCTGGCATCCTGTGGGCTCCAGTGGTGATCTCTGTAGACTCTGAGGTCAAATGGCCTGGGTGCAAATGCCTGTTTCTGTTACCTGTGGACTGTCTAACCTAGGACAAGTCGCTTAACCTCTCTGTTCGTCTTCCTCTGTAAAATGGGTGATAATGATAATATCTACATCATAGTGATACTGAGAAGGCAAACGGAGTCAAATGTAACAAGTGCCTCAACAAGTAACTTTAAAACCCAATACTTGTTACCGTTATTATTGTCATGGTTATTAGACAAGTTACCCAAGTTTTGAGAAGTTTTTTCCATTGTAAAATGGAGCTACTGCTGCTTCTCTTAGGGTGTTTGTGAGGATTAGGTGGATAGTGTATATAGAATAGGTATGATATACCAAGCATGGTTATTATTGATTTTTTTTATTGTTATTCAAGTTCTGGGGTACCTGTGCAGAATGTGCAGGTTTTTTACATAGGTATACACGTGCCATGGTAGTTTGCTGCATCCATCACCCTGTCATCTACATTAGGTATTTCTCCTAATGCTATCCCTCCCCAGCCCCCCACCACCTTGAAGCTGTTGTTTTTTATCTCAGTTTAAAAGTTGGGGGTTCAAATGGCATATTTTTATTGTGGCATAAAAATAATAACATAAATAATGAATAACATAAAAATATGTTGGCCGGGTATGGTGGTGCACGCCCGTAATCCCAGCATTTCGGGAGGCCAAGGAGGGCGGATTACATGAGGTCAGGAATTCAAGACCAGCCTGACCAACATGGTGGAATCCCATCTCTATTAAAAATACAAAAAATTAGCCAGATGTGGTGGCACACACCTGTAATCCCAGCTACTTGAGAGGCTGAGGTGGGAGAATCACTTGAACCCTGGAGGTGGAGGTTGCAGTGAGCCGAGATCATGCCACAGCACTCTAGCCTGGGCGACAGAGTGAGGCCTCATCTCAAAAACGAATTACAGTAAATATGCCAAGAAATAATAACATACAATTGAAATTAGTGACACTTAATACATTCACAATGGTGCATAACCGTCATCACTATCTAGTTCCAGACATTTTAGTCACCTCAGAAGGAAAACCTGTACCCATTAGACCGTCAGTCCTCATTCCCCTCTGACCCCCAACCCCTGACAACCCCCAGTCTGCTTTCTGTTTCTGTGGATTTGCCAACTCTGAATATTTCATAGAAATGGAATCATACAACGTGTGGTATTTCACGTCTGGCTTCTTTCACTTCAGATAATGTTTTCAGGGTTCATCCGTGTTGTAGCTTATATCAGTACTTCATCTCATTCCAGGGCTGAATAATATCCCATTGTCTGGCTAGACCTCATTTGGCTTATCCATTTAGCAGGTGATGGACATTTGGGTTGTTTCCACTTTGGGCTATTGTGAATAGTGCTGCTATGAATATCATGTACAAGTTTTGTTTGAACACCTGTTTTCCATTCTTTGCAGAATCACAATGACTCTTAACATATGTGATTCAGCTACTTAAGGGAAGAAGTAATAAGAAAGTAGAAAAAGAGAAGGATTTCAGCTTGTGTAGAGGTATATCTTTCTTTTGTTTTTTATTTTTTTTGGCCAATCTTTGGAGAGCCAGCAAGGAAACGAATTACAGAGAGGTTGGTCTTGGTTTGGTCTCTTAACTGTTGGGTCCATCAACATCCCGAGGACCACAGCTTCCCTGGGAAAACCTTTGGTGACTGCACATGCAGCCTGGGGAAGCCTACCCCCCTTCTCCCTCACTCAGAGCCACATACATAACAAGAGCTGCCAGATAATCAATGGCAGACACTGGATTGAGTGTCTGACACTGGATTGAGTCTTCCACACCTGTGATCTCATCAAAGCTTCACCCAACTCAGACAAGGAAACTGGGGCTCATGGGGATAAAGAAACTGCAAGGAAAGAGTACAGGTGAACTTTAAACCTATTTCACCTTTTGCTAAATGATGTTTCTGCAGAATAGTGGCACATCAAGCTGTCAGTCCGTTGGGCTCATCTCAGCTGGATTAACCTGGCACAGCCTTGGAGATTGCATTCAACCTTTGTGCCTATGTGCATTGAGTAACTGTAACATGCCAGACATTGTGCTAGCCAAGCCTTGCTCAACTGAGGTTCCTCATTTGAGGCGCAAAACACAGGAAGTGGGCAGAGTGCCTGTGTTCTTGATTCTTGCAAAGATGGTATGTGACTAGTATGACTCTTTATGTGTAGAGAGAAGCTAATCCAAGATATACACAGATGCCTCAGAACACCAAGGCTCCTTCCTCACAGGGACTCGGTCTTCGTCTTCACTGTTTCTGCAGCATCTGAAACAGCGCCTGACTCATAGTAATTGTAGCATAAATGTTTGCTGAATGAGTACATGGAGATACAATGGTGTGCACAAATCTGCCTTCATCTACCACACGTCCTGTTTGACACTTTATAATACAATCCTGTTTTTTACAATGCAGCCATTTAAATATGCAGAGACCCAGCACTGAAAATAATTCGTCAGTGACAAAGGAACTTGTATCAGCAACTTCCCAACAGAGTTTATGTGAGCAGATCCCAGAGAACATTTGTTACTAATTTTGTTGTTTTGGTTAGTAAAACACTGTATCAATCACCAGAGGAACACAGGAGAAGTAGGACTAAGGTATTGCCCCTGAGTAAATACCTCTCTGGGAAAATAAATAAATATCTGTAAATGAATAGCTTTTACCCAAGGAACAGGAGGTATGAGCTCACATAGAGTCAAATAAAACCCAGAGTTAAGTGTCTTCACTGAAATGGGCCCATACAACTCCAAATGATACCCGGCAGTTGAAAAAGCAGAATTCATATCTCAGGTGAGAAATGAACACAGTCTTTGGCACATAGGAAGATGCTCAGCAAACATTAATGGCAGGGCCTGACTTGCTGAAGAAGTGGGAAATTTTATTTACCAGGAAAGCTAATAGGGCTTGAAGAATCTTAGAGTTATGAAAGAGCACAGAACGTTTAGAAAACGTCAAGTAATTCCAAAGATTGAGTAGGCAGGATGCAGGAAGAGAAAGGAGAGAGAGGCAAGGGAAAGGAAATAAAAGGAGAAAGAAAAAAGAAAGAGAAATTGAAGAGAGATGAGGGAAAAATGGAGGGGAAAAGAAAAGAAATGTAATTCACAGCTGCAAGAGTAACACAGCTAATACTTACTAAGTGTTTTCTGTACACTAAGTACCATTGCTAACAGCTTAAACTGACATCATTCCTTCTAACCCCAAAACAACTCCATAAAGCGTGTCATACTGTGATTTCTGTTATTATAAAGGCAGTGGTGCTGTTCAGAAAAACTGTCATCTGCCCAGGATTGGGCCGTTATTGAGGACAGAGCTCAGCCAGTTCTACTGTTGGGTAAGATGCCAGCCTCTGCAAGAGAACTGAAAATTAAATCGGCCATTTTTAAAATGATTTTCAAACTTTCGTTTTTAGGCTACTAAACCATTTTTGCTCAATTGAAATTTCACCCAATACAGGTGTAAGTGAATCCTCGGTAAGGAAGCGTCAACTGAGATGTCTTGAGGCCCCAGCTGCCTAGCCCCAACCTGGGGTTCCCCCAGATGCAAGTTAAAACTGATGATCTATACGATAACTTCTCATTTAAATCATTTCTGAAGTTTTCTTTCCCAGGAACTATCAAATTACTTCAAGGCCTGTGTCCTCTGTTTTAAAAAAAAAAAAAAAATCCATTTAAAATCCTTTTTGAATTTTTCATCAGCCCTCTGAGATAAACAAGTAACCTTGGAAATCTGTGGGTAAAGAATACGCTGGACACAGCATGTCCGGATCCTCCAGAATCTCTCTCTCTGTTGCAGAAGCCACAGTGTTTGTTTTTTTCATGGTGTGTATGACTTCCTGTCTGTTTTGCAATGCATTTTGACCTTGTTCCAATGCAGACAGGGTAGTGAACATGGCAAGCTGCCCAAGGAGAATGAGCTGCTTGGTGACAGTATCAGCTGTCCTTCAAGCTCAATGTCACCTTAGGGCTGAAATTCAGACTGACCCAATCTCAGAGTTCTGGGACTTAGAGATCCTTGCTGTATGCTACTCCTGGCACAGTGTAGACTCTAATCCTGGAGAAGTCGTAGTAAAAATAATAACTCTAGCATTCTGTGGGCTAAGTTACCTAAGCTGTAGTAGATCTCTCTTGTTTCCACCAGCTCAGCATTTGTTACCCCACTTCTGGTACCAGTTTCTGGATCAGCTAGAATTTTATAGTTGCAAGCAACAGATGATTCCCTCTTATTTCATTACATCTTCAAGCAACTCTGTGAAGTAAACAATGTTGTTGTCCTCAATTTTAAAAATGACAAAAATTGAGCACTGACTAGCTAAAAATGACCCACCCAAGGCCACACAGCCAGTAAGGGGAGGAACTAGGACTCAAACCTACATTTCTCCCATGTCAGGTCTGCATTACTTTAACCACTCCAAATTGTGATACATTTGTGTTGGTGTATTAGGAAGACCTGTGTGGTGAAATGGAAATGGACAAATTAGTATTATAGGTCATGGTGATTAATGACCTAGAATGGGCTGGGTGAATGGTAAAAAAAGGTGTCTGTTTTCAGCTGTAAGCACAAAGAGAAAGGTCAGCATGTCAGTGCAGTTCAGTGTCATTCAGTGGTCATTTATACTCCAGCCCTTCCCAGTGTAACTGTCACTGAGCCAGCTTTTGCAAAGGCAAGCAGGAGTTTTCTAGGCAGAGGTGTAGGAAGGATATTTCTGGCATTAGGGGTGGTGTGAACAAAAACCTTCATTCTGTCCTGCAGTGCGGTCATGCTGAGCAGTTTCTGTGGGCTACAGTGAAGTGGACACTGGGACCCAAAGAGAAACAGGCATAAGGCTGACGGAACCTGTCATGTTCCAGGACTGTGCTGGACAGTTGGGGAACTTAGATGACCCAGACAAAGTTTTTGTCCTCAGGGAGCTTACAGTCAAGTAACCGGAGCATACATAACTTAAATTTTTTGCTAGGAACCACATGTGTGTAAGATTTGAAATGTCACAGCTTAGTAGGAAACTAGCAAGGGGTGGGCATTCCCTTCCCTTGCATTTCTAGCGAAGAATATAGAAACCTCTTTCCAAGGAACTCCAGTTACTGGACATCTGCTATGAGCTGGGCATCTGCTGTGAGCCAGGCACTGTGTATGCCATACCCACAACACACAGGTAACTCGCAGGCCATTGTTGAATGCTCCCATTTGGCAGATTAGAAAACCAAGGCTTAGTGAGCTTGAGGTACTTGCTCAAAATCAGACAGCAAGAAAGTGCCAAAGATCAGAGAGAAACTACTGCAAACACCTCTCTGAAAATGGCTTTCCTTGTAACGGTGTCTTGGCTTTCCTACTTAAATCACGTTTACTTTATACAGTCTTTTGACGCCCTCTGAAGTGGACCTCCCCTGGTTCCCCGAAGACCAAATCAAATAACGGGCTGTAATCAGTCATTGCATGGGAATGCAGAATTCGGTTAACCAAGTGCTCTGAACATTTGACACATCTCTTGGCATACAAGGACAAGCAGCCTTAAGAGACTCACAATACAATTAAGTAGACTCCACACACACGTGCACATGTATATGCACAAGCGTGCACACACCGTCCCCACCCCTGCCCCCCAGCAGAATGTCAATTTAGTTCATTCGTGATTCTGGTGGTGTCCTAGGTTCCTACATGGCCCCTGGGTGCTGATTCTTGTCAGTTACCTTTCCATTACAGCTGTCTGAAGGAAGGGCTGCTGTGTTAAGAGTTCTCATTGATGGAACATCAGATAAACTGCCCCTTAGAATGGCTTACGTATGTTTAAAATGAAAAATGTGTTTCTTACAAATGTCCTGTGAAAGCACTGAGGTTTTGTGAAATGGTTTGCCGGTTCGTTCAAATGCAATGAGCGTGTTTTAATGCCACATCATTTTTGTCGGTACAAAAAGGTAAATCTAATTAAAAGTGATTGGGTTTTATCATCCAGGTGGTTCTCCAGTTTGCTGCCAGCCTTTGTAGAAAGAAGTACTGTCTCCTGGAGTCCCCAGCAAGCTTTTTGTGGCCTCCCCTGAATGTCTGTGCTTCATTTCACCTGCTGTCTCGCTTCATATCACAGAGACCTACCCATATGTCTGCTTCCCCCAGTGTTCTGTGCGTTCCTTGAGGACAAGTCCCACCACCATCTTATCCCCTGCTGCCTAGGCGTTTGTCACAGGGCCTGACCTATCGAAGAAGTGGAAGTCATATTTTTCCCAGGAGACCTAACAGTGCTTGCAAAGTCTTAGAGTTATGAAAGAGCATAGGGCATTTAGAAAACTTCAAGTAATTCCGAAGACTGACTAGGCAGTGCTGGGTCACAAACAACCTTGCAGGCCTTGCCAAGGGGTGAGGACACTGTCATTCAGATGATGGAGAGCCATTGAAGGTATTGAGCCAAAAGGTGACATGGTCAGACTCATGTTTTAAGAAGATCCTGTAGCTGCTTCCTGGAGGATGGAGTAGAGAGGAGCCTGGAGGCCAGGCCAGCATTTTATCCAGTTCACTTTTCCTCAGTTACTCATGGTAGCTGGAATTATGCCTGTGGAGTCGTGGAAGAAATATAGTCTTTAGCATTTTTCATACCTTTCCTCTGTATCTTAGCAAAATAAGTCTCTGTAAATTAGATTACTTTTTTACACTTAAAAAAAAACATGTCAGCTTTTATTTTAGGTTCAGTGGGGGCATATGCAGATCGGCTCGAGGGGTATATTGTGTGATGCTGAGATTTGGGGTTGGAATGCCCCCATTACCCAGGTAGTAAGTGAGCATTGTACCCACTAGGTTATTTTTCAGCCTTTGCCCGCTTTCACTCCCCTCTGTTGTAATTCCCAGTGTCTGTTCGCGTTTTCACACCCATGTGAACCCAATTTTTAGCTCGCACTTACCAGTGAGAACATGTGGTATTCAGCTTTCTGTTCCTCTGTTAATTCACTTAGGATGGTGGGCTCCATCTGCATCCATGTTGTGGGAAAGGATATGATGTTGTCCTTTTGGTGGCTGCATGGTGTTCCGTGGTGTATATGTACCGCATCTTCCTTATCCAGTTCATCGATGGGCCCCTAGACTGATTGCACATCTTTACTGTTGTAAATGGTTCTGCAGTGAACATAGAATTGCATGTGCTTTGACTGCATTTGAATCGGGGATCTGCCTTATTTCCAGTTCTTTTGCTCTTGCCTCTTCTTCAGCGAGTCCTGAACTTGGCCTGTATTCACTGATTCTCTGCAATCCTGCACTTTTCTGATTTTTCCAGTAGGGGAGAAGAGGTCAGTAAGGTCCTTGTAGAAACTGTCTGAAGGACAGTTTGGAGGAGAAAACAGTGGCAGTGTCTCTTCCTCCTCCAGATAAGCCCTAGGGAAAGATGGGTTAGAATCCATTCATTAAATAGCAGGATGGGTTAGAATCCATTCACAAGATGAAAGGATGAGTTAGGGTCCATTCATGAGATGGAAGGCAGGGGGAGGAGGAAACTTGCAGGACTTCAGATTTTACAGAAGCACAGAAAAGACAGAGGTTCTACCTGTGTTAACTCCTGATGTGCAACTTACGCTCAACAACAGTCCCTTCAAAGGGAAGTAGGAGGCTTCTGAAGGCAGCTGCCGTTTGCTGTTTGTCTCCTGGCTCTGGGTCTACAGAAATGGATCACATTCCTAAACCTTACTCACCACAAGGAACACGGGATTAAAAAGAGCTCAGGCTGTGGCCCTGGGGCACTGAGGTCTGCATCTCCCCTCCACCACTCGTAAGACCAGAGCAAGCCATGAAAGTTCTTCCAGTCCTAATTTATTTATGTGCGAATGAGTACCTCCTGGACGGGTTTTTGTAAAAGGACGATAAGCACTTAACACTTGGTGAGCGACAAAGGGAAATCTTTCTGCAGTTATTATTATGAAGCATTTTCTCATGAATCCCTTGACTCTGGGATTCCTTCCCCCAAATCACTCCCCAGTTCACTGGGCAAAGACATAGGGAGGAACATTCCTGGCAGAAGGTATGGAATGGGTGAGGTGTGTGGATACAGATGTGGATGATAGACCAGGCATGGGGGCTAACGCCTGTGATCCCAGCACTTTGGAGGCCAAGGTAGGCGGATCACTGGAGGTCAGGAGTTCAAGACCAGCTTGGCCAACATGGCAAAACCCCATCTCTACTAAAAATACACAGAAAAAATTTGCTGGGCATGGTGGTGCATGCCTGTAATCCCGGCTACTCGGGAGGCTGAGGCAGGAGAATCTCTTGAACCCAGGAGGCAGAAGTTACTATAAGCAGAGATTGTCCCACTGCACTTCAGCATGGGTGACAGAGTGAGAGTCCATCTCAAAAAAAAAAGTGAATGATGGACTGAGCCCTTCCCATGGGGCAGGTGCTGTCTGTGCTGAGCATAAAAGCCACAGAGGTGAACCCTGCATGTGTTAAGCAAGCAGTGAATATTTACTAAACACGTATTATGTGTCAGGCCCTGGAGGAACAGAACGTAAACGGACCCAATGCCTGCTCATCCCAGGATTACCACCATGGTCCTGAAAAGCACTGTCCACGGTGCTGCCCCATCGTCCAGATGCTGGTTCTGTTGGCAGACAGGTGGGCACCAGCTACAGCATCTGCCCCAGGCACAGGAGAGGATGGTTCTTCCCTCACCCAGTTGCTTTACCGAAGGCCCTTTCCACTTCCGTGTGAGCCTCCTTTGTTCTCCAGGGTCCTACTGGTGGTTGGTCCTTTGAGAAACCAGAAGGCCCCTGCTGAAGCCCACCAGCCTGCTGGAGAAGCCAAGCGCTTGCCAGCTCTGCAGGACATCCCAACTCCATCAGTTTTGCAATTTCCTTATCCCCTTGCATGCCCGTGGCAGCCCTCAGGCTTGGTTTCTTTGCAATGGTGTGAGTCTCAGCCATGCTCTCAACTCTTAGAGAAGCCTCAGTCCATGTAGTTTGCTTTCTGAAATAAGACTTAAAAATCATCTTAGAGTGAACAATTCCACATCTGGGAATTGGATCTTACAGAAACTTCTCATGTCCACATGTGGAAAGATAGATATGCAAGGATGTTCAGTGAAGTAGTATCTGTAAGGGGGAGAAAATGGAAATGACCTAAGTGTCCATCACTAGGGCATTGGCTATGCCCTTTCTATAGGATCCAGTACAACCATTAAAAGGGTGAAGTCTGCCTGTACGTGCTGATGAGTCAGAGAAGCGGCATATGTCATTACACAAAAATCCATGTACACACGTTAGTATTTATATAAAAAGAAATGGATATAGATATAATAGCATCTACCTCTTAGGGCTGTCATGAGGATTAAGTGGGTCAGTAGATGCAAATACCACATAATAGGCACTCAAGTGTTAGATGATGATGTTGTTGCTATTGCTGGTATTTCATTCTTTATCTTGCTGTGATCTAAGCTTTCATAATAATTTTAAAAGCATAGGAAATGGTTATAAGAGGCCGTGCCATTGTCTTGTTTTCTATACATTGGGTTCATCACAGGGGAGTGAGCTTTTTGCCTCTGTGGAGTGTGCAGTTCTCCTGTGGTTGCACAGCCCTTGATGGAGCCACGTATCTGGGGTCACCAACTCATGTGCATTTGCCCACGACTATCCAGTTTAGAAGTCCTGTGTCATGGGAACTCCCCCAATCCTAGGCAAACCAGGACAGTTGGCCCTTTCATGTGTGCCCCTGGGAGGCCAGTTGATTTAGGAAGTATACAGACAAGTGATCGTTATTGCTTTTAATGTGTAACAGGAAAAAAAAAATAACACAACTAGTACATCAGAATGGAATATTATTCAGCCTTAAAACGGAAAGAAATTCTAAGATATGCTACAATATGAATGAACCTTAAGGACACTGTGCTAGTTAAATAAGTCAGCCACCAAAACACAAATCCTATACGATTCCATTTATATCAGGTACATAGAATAGTTAAAATGGTAGAGAGGAGGTAGAATGGGGGTTGCCAGGGTCTATAAAATAGAGAAATAGAAAACTATTATTTAACAGGTAGAGAGTTTCAGTTTTGCAAGATGAAAAGAGTTCTGGAGATGGATATTGGTAATGGTTTCACAACGTGAGGGCATCTCATACAACTGAACTATATACTTCAAAATGGTTAAGATGATAAATTGTATGTTATATGTATTTAATCACAATTTAGAAAATATTAAAAAAGAATAGTACATCTGGGAGGGCATGGTGGTTCATGCCTGTAATCCCAGAACTTTGGGAGGCTGAAGCAGGCAGATCACTTGAGCTCAGGAGTTCAAGACCAGCCTGGCCAACATGGTGAAACACCACCTCTACTAAAAATAGAAAAATTAGCTGGGCATGGTGGCGTGTGCCTGTAATTCCACCTACCCGGGAGGCTGAGACAGGAGAATCGCTTGAACCCAGGAAGCGGAGGTTGCAGTGAGCCAAGATCATGCCACTGTACTCCAGCCTGGGTGACAGAGCCAGACTCTGTTTAAAAAAAAAAAAAAAGTACTTCAAATATCATAAACATTGGTGCATAAGATGAAGCTAAAGTGGTATTTAAATTAAATATACTATGAAATAACTTAGAGATTCTGGGTACCCCATCTCTACTAAAGCAGAAGTTGGGGAAAGCCTGATATAGTCTATTTTCAGCTCAGATTGAAAGTGCCTCAATCCTTAACTTTCTCAACTTGCCCAACTTCACAGTCCCTCATCCCCCACCATAGTATTTCCTTTGTTTTGTGTTTTTTGTTTTTGTTTTTGTTTACTTTTATTTTTTGAGACAGAGTTTCACTCTTGTTGCCCAAGCTGGAGTGCAGTGGCATTATCCTGGCTCACTGCAACCTCTGCCTCCCGGGTTTAAGTGAATCTCCTGCCTCAGCCTCCTGAGTAGCTGAGATTACAGACACCCGCCACCACACCCAACTAATTTTTGTATGTTTAGTAGAGACAGGGTTTCACCATGCTGGTCAGGCTGGTCTCAAACTCCTGACCAAAACGATCCACCTGCCTCAGTCTCCCAAAGTGCTGGGATTACAGGCGTGAGCCACTGCCCCCAGCCTCCCCATAGTCTTTCATGTGCATTTCCGCCCCACAATGGCTGGTTCACTGCAGTCCAAGAGGACTGATTCCAGCGCCCTCTGGGCTCTGTGCACTTGGCAGCATCAGGGAGTTTGAAATCCTGCATGCTGACATTCACAAAATCCTGCATATAACTTTGGCTTTAGTGTTGTCACCTCACCGTTGGTCTGTGAGCACCTCTGGCAGGGTCCTTGACAGTATCCTGCAGTGAGGAAGGGGTTCTCGGGCATGAATGCCAGGTGAGCACCGGGAGCCTGCAGAGGCGCAGATAGATGTGTGTTGGGCTCCTTCCTAGTGGAAGCTGAGCAGGCTCCATCTCATCACATGCCACCAACACATAGGCATTGCTTGTTTGCGTCTGTGTACCCAGGGCACCTTTTCCGTACACCCTGGGCTCCTGGGTGCTACGGGAACCTGAGAACTGTGCCCTCTCTTCCTTCATATCTTCATGTCCACAGCTGTTATGTAGATGAGACACACATAGTTGTGCCATGGCCTTCTGAGAGCCAGTGCCTCAGTCTGACACCAGCTGGGAAGTGACCTTGGACAAATCCCTGGGAAGGGGCCTTGGTCATCTCTGCAGAACATTCCATGGATCTTATGCACAGAAAGCCTTCCAAGTTCAAATCACATTGGGTCTTGACACTGTTTTCCCTAGTTCAGGGTGTCTTAAGCTTCTGATGTTCAAGATGGTAATAATAACGCTGTTATATAATAGCTGACATTGATCAGGGACTTACGGTATGCCAAGTACTGTGGCACAGGTATTAGGTGCATTGTTCTTATTTAATACTCTCAACACCTAAGGCTTGTTGAAATGAAAGGCAGTTGCTCATAGTCTGGGCTCTCCAGAAGAAACCATGAGGAGAAGATAAAAATGGAAAGTAGAGAATTAACTACTGATATTCATACCTGACATAGAGCAATGCTTTTGAAACTTTAAAGGGCACATGCATCATCTGGAATCTGGTTTAAAAACACATTTTTACTCAATAGGTATTGGGTGAGGCCTGAATAGGGCATTTCTTTTATATATATATATATATATATATATTTTTTTTTTTATTGCATTTTAGGTTTGGGGGTACATGTGAAGAACATGCAAGATTGTTGCATAGGTACACACATGGCAGTGTGATTTGCTGCCTTCCTCCCCATCACCTATATCCAGCATTTCTAATAGCAGTGGGCTGCAAACCAGTCTATGAGAAGGAAGACATTACAGCACCTGTATTTTTTTCTTCTGCACTTGGAATGGAATTCAGGCATTCATTCATTCATTCATTTTCTCATTCACTATCGCTTGCAGAGGCAGTCTCATAGTAGAGAACACAAGCTGTGGCATTTGTCCCCAGGTTCCAGTTCTGGTTCTGCACTTTACTAAATGGATGATTTCTCTGAGTCTCAGTTGCCCGTCTGTAAAATGAGAGTGAAATTTACTTTTTTTTTTTATTTGAAACAAAGTCTCTTTCACCCAGGTCGGAGTGGAGTGGAGCTATCTGGGTTCACTACAACCTCCACTTCCCAATTTCAAGCAATTCTCCAGCCTCAGCCTCCCAAGTTGCTGGGGCGGCAGGTGGACACCATCACATCTGGCTAATTTGTTTGTATTTTTAGTAGAGATGGGGTTTCACCGTGTTGACCAGGCTGGTCTCATACTCCTGACCTCAAGTGATCCACCCGCCTCAGCCTCCCCAAGTGCTAGAATTATAGGCATGAGCTACCACAGACAGCCAAAATTCACTTTTTATGGCATCATTGTGAATGCCAAATGCAATAAAATGTGGCAAAAGCCTTCCCCATGCCCTAGGGCATGGTGCACATTTAGTAAATAGCTGTGACTTGGGAGATTATCTTATTACTCATTTTTTAATTCATTTCAACCAAGATTCTCATATGGCTCCCACTAAATTTATTTTAACACTTGTTTCTTACTTATTTCTGCATAGACTTCCCACTGACTCCAATGGTAGTAGCAATGGGCCCCAGTTACCCTCAGGAAGCAGAGGAACTGGCATAGACCAAGAGACGTCATTTCTAGTCATTTCAGCAAAAAGTAGAAGGAAATTGATGACTAGACAGATACAAGGGATGAACTATGGGAACCATTTGGCAAATGACTCCACCAGAATAGAGGAGTGAGAAATGTGTGTGAGTGGAAGAGAGGGAGAGAGACAGAGAGAGAAATTGGAACGGGGTAAAATGTCAACAGATCGAAAGCTGTTAATTATCTGGAGAGAACTAAATATTATGTAGGCAATTATCGACAGGCGTCTGAAAGCAACAATAGGAGAATTTGGTTCTCAGCCAAATTCCATCTCCCTTTGGAAAAGGACTGGGGAGACAGGCTTTAGCATTCAGAGCAGGCATTTCACACAGAGGGAGAGGGAGGGGCCTGGGCCCCTAGGCAGCGGTCCCCCCCCCCCCACCCCATCCATCCAGACAATCCATCAGGGTGTTTGCCAAGCACATAGTGCTTGGCTTTGAAAGGCAGCTTTGCCCAAAAGCTCCAGGCCTTGAAACCTCAACCCCCTCCTCATCCACCCTCCCTCCCCCAAGATGTCATCTTTTGAGACGATTTCATGTGGAAGCATCGCTAAGTAAATTCGCTAAATGCCTATTCATCCCCGTCAGATGGGGACTCGGTGAAGCGGTAAATGTGAAAATGGCCCCAGCTCACAGCCCTGAAAGGCGCTTTCTGGAGTTGCCAAATGGAACTGCAGCCGCTGACCCTGGGAGGCCTGAGGCTTCACAAGAAGGGGGCCGAGGAGCCCTGGCCCGGCCCCTTCAATCCTCCCACTAAGGGCGCCTGAGAGGCCTTATTTATTATTCCAGCTGCCCGGGACCCATTCAGAGGTTAACTTGTCCCGTATTCATCAGGACAACAATAATGAACTGTCGCAGAGAGTGGCAAGGGGGTTGGTAAATAAGAGCTGTTAAGATGCAGAGATGGAATGGGCCTCTTTATGGTTTGGAGAGAGACATTGCTTAAATTTTTTTATAGGCCGATTTAGTTTCCACCTCTCCCAGCGACTTATTAAAGCGGCCCTGTCCCCACAAGCCACAGGTAACAGAGTCGGAGGCACCAGTGGACTTTTCCTTGGCATGCACGATGGGGTTTAATTAACCACGCAGGAGATGCACCATTGTACAGACACGTGGGGTTAGCCCTTTTCGAACATCCCTGGGTTCACCTCTGCGCCTGTCAGCAAGGCTTAGCTCCCTGCAGACACAGGGGTTTTTCTGGCGTCTGCCACTACTACAATGGCTGGTTTTGAATTGGTGTTTATTTCAGTAATAGGATGGGACATAAGCAGCGCTCATTTTCACTGCAGCATCTCTTAACTGCTTTGTGCCCCCTCCACTGGAATTATGAGTTGGTCAACATGAGTCATCCAGTCAGAGATGTGCTGGAGTGGAGAGACTGCGGAATTGCAGGGACACAAAGGAGGGGCTGAGTGAGAGGAGCAGCTCAGACCAAAGAGTTGAGAGGCAGATAGAACAGGGCAACGTGCATTGATTGTGCACCTACTGTGTGCCCTGTAAATCCACCCAGTTGTCAATTCAGTATATACATATGCATGATGGACCTACTACATGCTGGGCATGTTTAATTCTCAACCCACCTGCATTCAGAGAAAGCTGCCATCCGGAGAGGCTAAATGACTTACCCTTGGACACACAGCTGACTCAGTCATGGAGCTGGCATCTGTCCCCTGATCTTTCTGTTTCTGCCCAGGCGTTGCTGTCTAAGGCCCCATCCTGCTTCTCAAAGGTCTTGCTTCTGTGATAGTCCCAGAGATGTGTTTTTATCTTTCTGCTGTCTTCTCTTTTTCTCCCCGCTTGAAACAATAGTTAATGCTTTCCTTCTAAGTAAAAATTCTGAAGCAGAGAAGGCTGGTGATAAAGGGGCTGTCACATCAGCAGCATTTACCTGTTTGGGTTTATTCAGGAGAAGAGGTGACTGCATTTCTGGCAGATGGAGACCCCTGTGACTGCCTTTTAAAATACTGTCACAGCTGTATGCACAAGCTGATTAGCTGTGACTACACTGCTAGTGTGGAGATTGATGGTGATAAATTTGGGATAACAATGCTGGGAACGATGTCATTCGTTTATATTGCACTTCATATTTTTTAAAGCTCTCTGAATCAGTAGCCCGGTGGTTATCGAGGACTTGGTATCCATCCATTCATTGATACATTCATTGCTCAAAGTGCATTCGAAGGAGTCAGTTTGAATGCACATCATTTCCATTGATTGACTGATTGAGAAGGAGTTTCACTCTTGTTGCCCAGGCTGGAGTGCAATGGCATGATCTTGACTCACTGCAACCTCCAACTCCTGGGCTCAAGTGATTCTCCTGCCTCAGCCTCCGGAGTAGCTAGGATTACAGGCACCTGCCACCAGGCCTGGCTACTTTTTTGCATTTTTTTAGTCGAGACAGGGTTTCACCCTGCTGGTCAGGCTTCTCTCGAACTCCTGACCTCAGGCGATCTGCCCACTTCAGCCTCCGAACGTGCTGAGATTACAGGTGTGAGCCACTGTGCCTGGCCTCATTTATTTATTCAGCAATCATTAATATAGCTCCTACTGTATGCCGGTGTTGAACAAATCCAGCTGGGCTCTGTCCTCATGGAGCCTACATTCTAACATAAGCAAGGGCAATGCTTTCAGGTGGTGGTACAATAGTAAAGTATTATAAACAGAGCGATGTCATAAAGATCGGGAGAGAGGGGAGGCAGGTGCTACTTTAGGTTAAGTGGTCAAGAGAAGTTCTCTCTAAAGAGGTGATATTTGAAAGGCGACCTGATGACAAGACCAAGCCAGCAATACTGGGAGAAATTTCCCAGGCCAGCAAGTGCAGAGGTCCTGAGGTTGCTACGCATTAGGATTGGGCTCCACACTGATGCCCTGCTGTTTGCCAAGCCCAATGCTGGGCACTGGAGATTCCCAGACAGGAAGAGACCACACTTGCCCTCGAAGAGTCCCCAATATAGTGGAGTGTAGAGGAGAGAAATGCACAAACAGCCCATTTTAATGTAGTGCGACAGAGTCAGTGACGATGACGTAAAGATGGTGATATAAAGAGGATGCCTTATCAGCCTGTGTGCAAGTCCTCAGAGAAGGCGCTTCAAGCAGAATGACGTAATTGGTGAAACTTGGTTTCTGTGTCAAAGACAGTGCCCACGGTCTCTGGCCTCACTCTCCCCTTGGTTTCTTTCCACAGGACAAATGACCAGCTGGTGGCGTTTCTCTCTCGATACCGAGATATGAATTTCTTGAAGTCACACGGCCGGGACAATGCAAGGTAGTACCTGAACCCCCTGCCCCTGTGCAAAATGGAAATGGACATCTGAGAGATCATTTGGGGACTTTTTCCTGGGTTGGTTTCTTGTGACCACAGAAGAGTTGAGGGTGGGAGAGAGGTGTGGCACCGGCTGTCCTTGGCGGCATCTGCATGGGATCTGAAGTAGTCCTTCCTCTCAGCCAAGGACAAAGATAACTGTAGATGTTTCTCATGGTGGGACAGCCTTTTTGTCATTTTCCCCCAAGGACTTCCTGAGTCCAGTATCTCATTGCAGCATCCCTTTCAGTAAGGCACGCATGGTTAATTCCCATTTTATTGGTGGGAAGACTGAGGTGCATAATCAAAGCAATGTCCCCAGATCATTCATTCAGTCAGCCAGTCATTCAAATATTTACCAAGCATGGGCATATGCCAGTCACTGTTCTAGCCACAAACAAGACCAAGTCATTACTCTCATGGAATTTACCTCCTAGGGGGAAAGAGTGTCATGCCAGCCTTGACTTGAACCCAGGGATCCTGATCCCAGCACCATGTCCCCCTCACTCCTTCACCATTGACCAACACATCAGCAGGGGTTGGAGGCACCCAGAACCTCAACCCGGATCCCTCATACCTCTCTCACTTAAAATGAACAATGTCAAAATAATAATAATAATAATAATAATAATAATAGTGTCTACAGTTCAGCATTGAGCTGAGCCCAAGTCTCCATGACCAGCCATCAGCTGGAAGGGATACGGTCTTGAGCGCCCCCTGTAGGTGAGATGACATGATGGGCTTCCCCATTCCAATAGAAAACACCATTAAAAACCAGTCCAGGGTGGCTCTGACATCCTGGGGTCTTTGTGTAGCATTGAACCTGGCAGTGCATGGGATAATTTCAGTTTGTTAACATGCATGGTTTAGCTCTCAGAGTGTTTTGTTTTGTTTTCATTGAAGTGCTTCATTTGAAAATTAACAGCTCCGTTTAAATACAGCAATACTTCCTATAAAAATGCAGATTTCTAGCCAGTCTTCAAAAGTCTGAAGGTCCATGAAGTCTGTGCCTGGATTTTCTCATGGCAGTTACTTCCTGGATCTTAGGTTGCTTGGTCCTCACCCGTCCCCCTTCCCCAACCCGGCTCACAACCACATCTCTGTCATCTCTGCTTTAAATCCTCTCTGTGGTTGCTGGTGGGGGTGTCATTTTGGCTGACTCTGTGACTCAGTTTTCCTAGTTATCCTGCAGGAGAGGAACAAAAGCAAGCAGGTACACCTATAATCCCAGCACTTTGGGAGGCCAAGGCAGGTGGGTCACCTGAGGTCAGGAGTTCGAGACCAGCCTGGCCAACACGGTGAAACCCCGTCTCTACTAAAAATACAAAAATTAGCTGGATGTGGTGGTGCACACCTGTAATCCCAGCTACTTGGGAGGCTGAGGCAGGAGAATCGCTTGAACCCAGGAGTCGAAGGTTGCAGTGAACTGAGATTGCACCACTGCACTCTAGTGTGGGTGACAGAGTAAGACTCTGTCTCAAAAAAATTTAAAAAAAGAAGTAACCCTAGAATCCTTGTGTTGTATCGTTTTTCTAAATTGAAAATTTGATTTCATTCTGCTGACAAATTACAGATTGTTTCTGCCCTACTCACACCCTACCTTCTTTACATTTAAAAGGAGGCCCCTTTCTGCAGCACCTGAATTTGAAGATGCTCTGTAAATTAGCGCAGATTCGTTTTCTACATTCAGGCCACTGAAGGTAGAGGCCTGGCTGGATCAGTAAGAAGAATCACGGCCACTGTGTATTATGTTCCTACTAAACGGGCACTTTTCATTAGGATCCAAATTTATTTTCACAGCCACTCAGTGCAGCTGTAAGAATTACTCTCCCCATTTGTCAAGCTTCTGGAGTTTACATGAGTTTTCTGAAGATCGTACAGCTGGTTAAATGCTAGAATTTGAACCCAAGTTTTTCTGGCCCTATAGCTGCAGGAGCAAGGTAGGGCTGGGCAAGGATTCCATGAAAGTAGTTAGTTGTCAGAGGTGGCTCAGATATTGGTGTTCCCCGCCCTCAGGTAGAGAAGGAAAAATCCTTCTTCTTCTCCAGGTAGCAGCTAATAGGTGATTTGTGCAAACAAAGTTACATCTCAAGAAAGGATCCCATTGTAAATGTATCAACTTGTGTGTGAATTACATCCACCCTAGTATTATTGTTTTAGCCTAGTCGGGATTTATTCTCTTTGTAGTATTTGTCAGGCACAGTGCTAGGAACTGAGTATAGCACAAGTTAAAAGCAGGGACTGTGAGGTTACACTTTCTGGTTTGGAATTCTGATCCACCGTGTCCTCACTGTGTTGGATGGGATGAGTGACTTAACCTCTCTGAGCTGGTTTCATAATATTATATGAAAATATTAATAGAACTACACTCATTTGGTCATGGAGAGGATTAAATGAGATGCTGCATATACAGCATTTGGCATAGTACATGTCTGTGATGATGATGGTGATGTCAATGATTATGTCATCGTTATGATGAGCATAGAACTAAATTCTTGCTGGTAGGAGAAAGAAATAGTTGGATAGTTGGAGTATGGGCCCGAATTGTGCCTCTAGGTGTCCTGAGTACATTTTGTATAATCGATGCACATCAGTAATTGACAGGTGGTACCCAGATGTCTCAGGACAAGATAAAGAAATCTCAAGCAAAGGAAATGTTACTTACACCTTCCTCCAAGACCTTAAATCCCAGAGATCTCAGGGCAGAATAGCTCACAAGTTTGTAACTCTCAAGCAGGAGTCCCTAGCTGGGATTTTCTCGTTTATAGGAAGTTAGTACAGTAATTTAGCATTAATTTAATACTAAAACAAGCCATCATCCCATTCACTGTCACTTTCCTCTTTGTGAGCTGTGGCCTCACCTGCTGCATGAATAAGCCTGGCTAGAGCCCGTTGTTCATGGTCTCTCCCAAGTGACCAGAGCTGGGCATGGCTTGGCTCAAGTTCCCTCACTGGTGCTGTGTTAGGAAGAACTCTTTTGGTGGAAATTACAGAAACCCAGGTCAAACCTAAAGGTCAAGAAAATTACTGGATCAGGAAACTAAAACGTTAGGGCTGACTTCAGGTATGGCTAAATCAAGCTGCTCAAATGATATCATGAAGCTCAGACTCTCTATTAGTTCTGTTTTTCTGTGTGTTCATTTAATTTTCTGGCACTGGGTGGGGATTATTGGCAATATATTAGCATCCTTTTATAGATAAGGGAACTGAGACTCAAATGGTAAAGTAACTTGCTCAAACTCACAGCACTAGAGCAGCGAGGAGGACTCACACCCAAGTAAGCGTTCAGAGAGTCCAGGCTCCTAATTCCTGCATGATAAAGCCTCTCTCTGTTCTAGGCCTGCTTTCCTCCAATACACCGGTGACTTTGAGGCAGCCACCCTGCTTCTCTTGACTTCATTTTCTCCCTTTGAAAAACAAGGGGGTTGAATGAGAAAGTCTCCAAATTCCCTTCCCATTCTGGTATTCCATGCATCCAGGTCAGCCCTGGTAAAAGAGGTGACAGAGGCAGAGATCTTGAAAGACAGAGAAGGGGAATAACAAAGGCAAGCAGTGAAATACAGAACAGGCCACGGGGGTGCCTCTGTTTTTAATTCCACGTGGCTCCTAAAGCAATGTTGACCTGTCTTCATCTCCAGCCTGCAGCAGCCAGTTTGGACTTCTGACTCCCACTGTGAAGAGACCGCATAAAGGCAAGCTAGTATTCTAATAGCTGCCAAATTGGTCCTGATTGTTTCTGTAATTAAATGAAAGGGAGGATTGTGTGCACTGTCTCTCCTTGCTTTCCTCCAAAAATCAAGTCAGTAGATAGATGGAAAGACAGGTAGCACAGTTGTTTTCCCAGGCAGCCTCAGCAGGGCTTGCAGAAGCAGGTGCCCGAACGTTTACTCTCAACGGGTCTTTGGAAATGTCCCCACAAGTTCCTGGCCTTTGCTCAGCAAGCATCAGAGATGTTTTCCAAATCTCAGAAGCCAGTTCAAGTCTCAGTATGTGGGGACAGACCTCCTCCAGGGAGCTGGAAAGTGAAAATCGGAGTTTCTCTGGGACTTTTCTTTCCCTGGTTGATCTAATTTCTCCACTTCATTCAGGGTCACCAAGGGCCCCATGATAGCCCTGGGACCCAACATGTGAAGTGCAAGAGCATAGATGCTGGAGTCCAGCCACCTGGGTGGAAATGCCAGCTCTTCTATACCACAGCCATAGGATGTCAGCAAATGGCTTCGACTCCCAAATTCAAATCATGATAATGGAATTGGGGAGATGGAGCAACCTCACTGACCATAGGAAGGGCCAACACCGGGCACCCTCCAGACGTTTTCTCATTTCATCCTCATTTAGCAGGTGTTACCCCATTTCAGGAATGAATACAACTAGATTTGAGAGTCACCTTATCTTACTCAAGGCCCCACAGCTAGTGAACGACAGAGCTGGGATGGAACCTGGTTCCGTCCGACTTTAAGGCCTGTGTTCTTGTATTACTCCATGGTGACTGCATTTGAGAGGACCTGCAGGTTTACACTCTTGGGGTATGCAGATGAAAGAACAAACTCCGGCTAGGCACAGTGGCTCATGCCTGTAATCCCAGCACTTTGGAAGGCTGAGGCGGGCAGATCACAAGGTTAAGAGAGCGAGGCCATCCTGGCCAACATGGTGAAACCGCATCTCTACTAAAAACGTAAAACTTAGCTGGGCATGGTGGCACATACCTATAGTCCCAACTACTCAGGAGGCTGAGGCAGGAGAGTCACTCGAACCCGGGAGGTAGAGGTTGCAGTGAACTGAGATCGCGCCACTGCACTCCAGTCTGGCGACAGAGTGAGGCTTCATCCCCCCGACCCCTCCAAAGAAAAGAACAAAATCCTGCTGACTTTAAAACAGAATTGTCTTTTTGCATAAGTGGGGGCAGCTCCTTCCCCTGCTTCCTAGGGTCAGCATTTTCCAAAACGTTTTTATGTACCACCAGGGACATAGGAGATTCTTATAAGTCGGCATGCTATGAAAATTAGGTGTTGATCTTATGTGTCAACAAATTTATAAAATTAGCTGCCCCAACCCATCACTTGTGGATATTATACTTCCAATAAGGCTACACTGAAAGAAAACAGTTGAAGCTATGTAAAGTTGGCTTAAAGTCTGGGTGTAGTGGCTCACACCTGTAATCCCAGCACCTTGGGAGGCTGATGTAGGAGGATCACCTAAGGCCAGGAGTCTGAGGCTGCAGAGAGCTATGATTGCACGACTGTGCTGCAGCCTGAGTGACAGAGTGAGATCATGTCTCTAAAAAGAACTAAAGTTGGCTTAGAGCAAAATGTTAAAGGGGCTCTTATATAGGATGCTACATAGAGCACACAGCATAGCAGTTAAGAATCCAGGCTCTGGAGCCAGGTCATCAAGATTCACGGGCCAGCTCTAATGCCCACTCACAGTGTGTGACCTTAGGTGAGTTACATGAGTTGTCTGTGTATCAGTTTTCTCATCTATAAAATGGGAATGATGATAATCATACCAATCCCGTAGAGTTGATGCCAGAATGAACATATGGATAAACCCTTGGGACAGTTTGTTGTGCCTATTAAGTTGATGATGATTATAATGGCGGTGGTGGTAGTGGTGACGGTGATGGTGCTGGTGACGTGAGAAGGATCTTGATGATAATATACAAAAGATTAAGATGTTACAAAAATGTTCATTCACTGTTTTGTTTGTTGATTGAGACGGAGTCTCACTCTGTCACCAGGCTGGAGTGCAGTGGTACGATCTCAGCTCACTGCAACTTCTGCCTCCCAGGTTCAAGCGACACTCCTGCCTCAGCCTCCCTAGTAGCTGGGACTGCAGGCATGTGCCACCACGCCCAGCTAATTTTTTTGTATTTTTAGTAGAGAGGGGGTTTCACCATGTTGGCCAGGATGGCCTCGATCTCTTGACGTCGTGATCTGCCCGCCTCAGCCTCCCAAAGTGCTGGGATTACAGGCATGAGCCACCACGCCCTGCCAAAAATGTTCAATAACGCTTATGTTCAATAACTCTCGTGTCCACCGGGGATGGGGGAGATTCTTTTGGGTAGTTTATAATTGAGCATGCAATGAAAGTTAAGTATTGACCTTACATGGATTGACAAAAAATTTATAAAATTAGCCACTCCAACCCATGATTTATGGATATTATGCTTAAAATAAGGCGATGCATAATAAGAGAAACAGGTATCATTTCAAATACAAGAAAGCTAGGCAGGTACATTCCAGCCCCAGGTCAGAAGTAGTATAAAGAAGTTTCTCTCTCTTCTCAGGTCTGAACCCCAACTGCCAGAGGCAGCACTCCCCTATTGGAGGCCGGGATGGCATCTGAGCTGCCTCCTAGCTCCCCTTCTCTGACATTGAACTAATCATCAGACCCAAACCTCCTTTGATGTATAAACAAGCAAATGTTTAACCAAAAGTTGGCAGATTGGCTGAGAGCCTGGCCAGGAACCTCCTCCAGGCAAATCCACTTTCGGGAGGCCCTTTGGTGCCAGCTTGCTTATTGAGAAAAGAGCTCTCTTCCTGGCTGACTTGTAGCTCCATGATTGATGTGAGGAGATAATTAATATCTCATCTCCAATAGGGAAAGCAGATTGCATTCCTGTTTTGCTTTCCTTAAACCCAACCGGTGCGTTTATGACTGTCTGCATGTTCACTTTATTTAATCCAATTATAGCAGCCACATCAAAATAAAGCCTGGCATTATGCAGGCAGCCACACAAAACTGCACACACATACCCTCACTGGCCTCAGCCTGTGTTTTTAGATAATCTTTGGAACTTTTCTTCCTTCCAAACAATACACAAAGAAGTTAGACAGAAGGCTAGAGGGAAAATACATTCCCAGTGTCATCTCTGAAAGGTAGAGTATGATTTTTATTTTCTTCTTTGCAATTTTTATGTTCCAAGCTGTCTATGAAGGCTATGTATTCCTTTTATAATCAGAACAAAAAGCAGTCAACAATGTTTTAAAAAATACATGAAATGTGGAAAACCAATTAGCCCTCAGCAGACCTTTAGATGCTTGGAGGTGCAAGCTGATTCAGAGATGTGAACTCCAGGAAGAATGGGAGCCACCAAGCCTAGGTCCTTCGGCCTCAGGATTCAGGCCGCTGACTCTTGAGCTTCTTTTTCTTCCCTCCTTGAATGTCAAACCCAAGTCAGCTTTCTCCACACAGGGCAGCAATAATAACTGGTATACGTACCACTGATTGTCCTAAGCGCCTTACAGATATTCACTCTTTCTACAGCAACCCCGTCACCTAAGTGCAGTCGTTATCATGCCCATTTTCCAGATGGGGACACTGAGGATGGGAAGATTAAATAACACACAGCTCATAAGTGGCAACACAGACTTGAACCCAAGCAGAGCGACTGCAAAGTCAGGCTTCTTTTTATTTTTGAGACAGAGTCTCACTCCATCACCCAGGCTGGAGTACAGGGGCGCAGTCTCAGCTCACTGCAACCTCCACCTCCCTGGTTCAAGCAATTCTCATGCCTCAGCCTCCTGAGTAGCTGACATTACAGGCACCCACTACCACACCCAGCTAATTTTTGTAGTTCTAGCAGAGATGGAGTTTTGCCATGTTGTCCAGGGTGGTCTTGAACTCTTGAGCTCAAGTGACCCACCCACCTCAGCCTCACAAAGTGCTGGAATTACAGGCATTAGCCACCACACCCAGCCAGATGTTGGGGTGCTTAACCACCACGCTGCACTGACTCCTTAAGGGTACTAACTACAGAGTTTCCCTCCATATCCAAGCCACGTGGACTTGTGGGTGCTTTGTTCCTTCCACCGATCAGATCAAATTGGTCACTATGAAATGAGGTTGTGAAGCTGAGGACTTCCCTGTAGCTTCCTTCCATCAGCCACAGGGCCCTTGCTCTTGCAATTTCTGGAACTCAGTTCCACACAGCTCCTTAGAGGACTGATTCCTGCTCTTTGAGCTTGCATGCCACCTGTTCTGTGAAGCCTTCCCCAATGATTTCCACAAATTAAGTCCCTGTCCCTTTATTTTCTACCATTACCCCCATTTTTGTTCCTATATAGCATGTAATTATATATTGTGTTTTGTGTTTCTCGATGTCTGCTTATTTATTGATTAGAACCTTGTGGCTAGAGTGTGGAATGCAGAGCCTGACTAGGAAGGCTTGAATCCCATCCCCACCACTCACCCGCTGTGTGGGTTTTGGGAAATTTATTTAACCTTTCTGTGTCTCTGTTCCTTCATTTGTAAACTGAGCCCTCATGGGGTTGCAGTGAATTCTAAACAAAACAATATATATTAAGTGCATAGAGCAGAGCCTAGAATGTAATATATGCTCAGTAAATGGCAGCTGTTTTTCTTTATACTTTTTGCCTCTCCTAGAAGAGAGAAAAGGGCAAGGGTGATGTCCATCTTATTTAAAACCACATTCTCAGTGCATAGAGCAGGGCTGGAATGTCAAAGGTGCCCTCTAGAGCTGCTAAAGGAAGAAATTCTCCAACCCTTCTTGCTCTTCCAGGTACTGTAGGATAGAGGCATGACAACTGACTCCAGTTCAGGTCCAGAAGGGGCATAGCCTACCCTGGGTCTGAGAGAAATGGCTAGCAGGGGCCCTGTGGAACTGCCAAACTCCAGAATCAGTGAGCTGAAACCTCTCGAGCTCATCCAGAGCTTGAACAGAATTAGAAAGATGGCCAGGACACTTGTCACCTTCACACCACAACCGTGGCTATTACACAATTAAAAGAGACTTCTGTCCTTGGTGCTGAAAGGTCATTGCTTTGCAAGACCTAAGGGTTTCTTCTTAGCCATGGAGGTGTCCTATGTACCTGTCTACCAAATCCCAGAAGAGACAAGAAGACAGACAGAAATTCACCTTGATAGAGGAAAAAAACATAAAGCATTGTGATGAACATTATGGAGTCCTTACTATGTGCTAAGCACTGTGCTAAGTCCTCCCTATATACAATCTCATTTGAATCATCGCACCAGCCCTATGAATTGGGTATTAGGGTCACCATTTCCCACGTGAGAAACCAAAGTACATGATTAAAGTTGCCTAAGGTTAGCAGAAGACACAAGAGTTGGACACAGTAATCACTCCAGCACTCAAAATCTTGCCCCTGCATCCCAATAGAATAATATTTAGCTGCGACTTTGAGCCAACAGAGAAAAATCTCAGACGGGTAAACGGCCCATTCCTCAGAGCCTAGGAAGTGACATGTGAGCCAGTTCACATTGCTGACTGGTTTCATACTTTGTGAGTCTGTATGATGTATTCCATGACTTTATTTTTTAACTAAAATATTTAGGTTGTACTAATGCTGAGAAAGTAAATGAGATTCAGTGACAGATTACCAGGCAGGAAAACAGAAAAAGGGGAGATTTTATTTTTTCTAGGCAGTGCGACTTTGGATATATCGTTTGTACTTTCTATCTCAGTTTTTTTTTTTTTTTTATTTCTAGAATTAGCTATATTAGCTACTTGGGAAGATTCCTTCTTAAACAGAGTTCTTCCTACTGAAACTTACAGTGGGACAGCTCAATTCCAGAATAATTCCATTCTCAACGAGTATACCAGGATTGTAGTCAGTGAATTGACTGAATTGAGAAACTTCTTTATCATACACCTTTTCTGACATTATTTCCAAAGACCACAGATGCTTCCTTAACTGATCTCTTCTCTCATGAGGGAGAATCAGAACTTCCCACCCTCTGTCTGATTTACTTTGATGCTCAGCTGAGTAGATTTGGTCCCTGAGATGTCCCAGTAGGATTATATTTAGCTGTGACTTTTCCCCATAGTGTGCTAATAGATAAAAGTATCAGGAAGATGAATGCCCCTTCCTCAGAGCCTAGGAAGTAAAACTGAATGCAAATGATTTTATGTTTGACCTCAGGTAGAAGACAGATGTCTTCTAGGGGTCTGGCAGGAAGATTCTCCCAAAGCCAACAATAGGCCCTTTTCTTTTGATTCTCTCTCATTTCTGGGCATTGTCTTTTTCAAGCATCAGAAGGTCACAAACCTTCTAATGTATTTGTATCTTTTTGGCAGGACTCTGGTGAACTGGGGCATCAAAGATGGCAGAGTAGTTAGGACCCTGCATTAGATCCAGCTAGACCTGCATTCAAGTTCCAGACTTCTGGCTCAGTGACCTTGGGAAAGTTTCATAACTTTGCTGAGCTTCAGTTTTCTTTTCTGTTAAATGTGTGTTATAAGGATCCAGTATCTAGTTAACGAATGTCTGTAACTTCCTGATTCCCAGCAGGTATAGCTGTTACCCTTTCCTTTACTCATTTATTTAGTAAATATTTATTAGGCACCAGTTGTATGGTAGGCACTAATCTAAGCAGTAAGGATACAGCAGTGAACAAAAATAGATGGCAATCTCTGCCATCTTGCAGCTTACATATAGTGAGGAGAAAGAGAAAATGGGCTAAATAAATACTTTGTATATCGTGGTAGAAAGTGGAAAGTGCCGTGGAGAAACACAAAGCATGAAAAGAGGATTGAGGATGCCAGGTATGGGGGAGGGATGTCATCATTAGCTAAGAAGGGATTGATGGTTGAGTCGGTTCATTGCTTGGGTGAACAGTGCTTACTAAACACTTTGCAAGGCCCTCTGAGGAGTATCATCCATCACACTTTTGCAGCTGATTCAGGAGGCTGTCAGGACAGGTATCATGGGGCTCATCTTACAGATGAGGAAACTGGCATTCAGAGAGGTGAAGCCAGGTCCACACCTCATAGCCTGGGAATGCAGAGGCAGAATTAGTACCTAGATCACCCAGTGTCTGTTTGCTATAGTGCCACCTGTAGCCCCATGGCCCCAGGTAACCTACTCAATGGGAGATGAAGAGGAAGAGAGCATCACTGGTCACCTTTTGTATATTGGGCTTAGTGCTGCAGATCTGCATTCCATGCCCCAGGTGAGAGAGCCATGTGCCCCTTGTTGGTGAGCCATACTTTATAAAAAGTCACTCAGGTGTTCAGTGACTTACCTTGCCTTCCAATTTTACCTTTTCAAGTTATGGGGAACCAAAAATGCAAATCCCTGCCCAAACAGCTGATGCCTCTCTCTGGTAGATACCCAGTTGCTGGGCCTCTGCCACTTTGTCCTAGTCCAAAACTAAGTCCCCATTCATCCCTGTGACCCCAGAAACTTTTCTGAGACCTAGAGAATTGGTTGTATTTATTTACTCATAGTTAACCAAAGCATGCATTTGATCATAGCAGTTTTTGAATGCAGTAAATACAGCAACCCATCTCCCAATCCCATGAATATTTCATTTTGGAGATGACTGCATAAATATTGT
>PVKV010012930.1:34580-63692 GCA_004027835.1 Alouatta palliata | reverse complement strand
GGTTCAAGCAATTCTCCTGCCTCAGCCTCCCGAGTAGCTGGGACTACAGGCACGTGCCACCATGCCCAGCTAATTTTTTTTTTTGTATTTTTAGTAGAGACGGGGTTTCACCATGTTGACCAGGATGGTCTCGATCTCTTGACCTCGTGATCCACCCGCCTCAGCCTCCCAAAGTGCTGGGATTACAGGCGTGAGCCACAGCGCCCGGCCTAAAGCCCCTTTCTTATATGTTTGCTTTCATAATGTTTTTATTCCCATACCTCACTTCTATTTTCTTTTCACCCCCACCATGGACAACTGTTTTAATGAGTATAATGCATATCTTGTTATGTGAATATGTTCTTGCAGAATGGTGGTATTTTGTGTATATACATGTTTTTAATTGAGGTAAGACATATGTTAAAGTGCAGAAAGTATATTAATCTTAGGTTTAGGGCTTAATGATTTCTCAATCACCATATGTATATCAATGTAATTACTACTCAGTTATAGAATATTTTAACACTGTAAAGTTCCCTTGCATCCCTTCCCAAGTAATACCACACCTAGTACCTGCCCTACCTCCTCAGGGGTAACTACTATTGTGACTTCTATCTCTACAGATTCTTTTTGCCTATTCTGGAAACTTTATATATGTTCTTGAACATAGCACACTATTTACTCTTCTGCATCTGGCTTCTTTCACTCATCATTATGTCTGTAAGAATCATCCATGTTACTGTGTATAGGCACAGTTTGTTAATGTTTTGTGGTTGAGCAGTATGTAGTATTTGATTTTATAACTATGCCACAGTGTATTCATTCTCTTATTGAAGATGAGAACCCAAACCATCTACATTTGTGCAGCTGACTGCCTACATTAGCAAGACTCTACTATTCCACTGGCATCATCAGGATAATGTCACTATTTTAAGAAACTCTTGTCTAGGAAGATAAAAGTCAGAAACCACTTTATTATTAATTCCAGGAAATTCTTGAAACTCTTCAACAGAAATCCTCAAACAATAATTTACACCTTTAGTCACTTTAAACATTTTGCCTTGCCTTGCTCTGTTCATTAATCCTAAACTATCATACCCTTGTCTACTCCTAACCAAGATTACTCTCTTACACTGAAAGACCCACCTTAAAGCACTTTAAGCTGTCAACAAATATCCTG
The DNA here is from genome assembly GCA_004027835.1 of Alouatta palliata. Lineage (NCBI taxonomy): Eukaryota > Metazoa > Chordata > Mammalia > Primates > Atelidae > Alouatta > Alouatta palliata. The sequence continues at coordinate 62,533 of PVKV010012930.1, read as the reverse complement.
ACTTCGCCCTTCCCACTCTGAGACAGTACAGAGACTCTGTCAGGATAGGTCTTGATTCAGCTTTGTCTTTATCAACAGGTAGTTTTGGTGATAATTTAGGGAGCCAACATTAAAAAAGAGACAGTTGGCTTGTTTCTCATTTTTTAGCTTTTACGAGTAAAGCTGCTATGAGCATGCTTATACATGTTTTTATGGACATATCTCCTTTCTCTTGGGTAGATAGCTAGAAGTGGGATTGCTCACTTGTATTCTAATTTATCTATATAGCCCACTGGAAAATTGGAAGATTTACCCTAAAATTAAGCTTTCCAGCTTTTTTGAAAACCTGGAAAATACTTGGCAATACTGGGCCAGCATTCCTCATTGTCACAGTCAGCTAGAGCTCAGTAGCAGCTCATCACTAGACAATGATAAGCTCTCCACTCTGGCTCATCCACCCACTTTCCCCATGTAAGTTATCTGTCTGTGTGATTCAGTAGGAATTTTATTAATAGCTGGTAATCTCTGTTCTAACCATAGGCTTGGAAAGGGTAGCTCTTTAAGCTTTTATTAATTCTACTCTAGTACAGATAAGCAAGAGTGGTTTTTATTGGAAAGGAATAGGACCATCAGGGTCTGAGAAATGAGGCCCCTCTGCCACCGATGGGGGAAGGCAGCAAGAACAGAGAGCAAAGATGTCTTTGGAAATCTTGATCTATTTTGCAGTTTAATCCAGAACCAATACTCTCCAGAAAGAGACTGGCCGTGGAGAAATGAGAGGAATGAAAACCGAAGAATACCTAAATCAGTCTCCCTTACTTATGATCATCGTAAGCAATGTTCATGAAACATTTTTTCCACTTAGGGTATTGCAGATGTAAAGAAACGCTAAAATAGCTCCCCACTGTTGGTTGAACTGAAAGAATTTAATCTAATCCAAAGTCTTTTATGCTATAAAAAAGAAATAGGTCATTAAAGACTAGTACAGCTTCTTTTTGTTTTAGTAGGTACTGGCAGAGAGCAGAACAGAAATCAAATGTACTTCCACACAATCAATGGGGGTTCATCAACTCCAAGGGCCTAGGATAAGATTCTTTGCTAATTGAATAATTTTTTCTTCCTCAGAATGTGTTCCCCCCACCCCACCCAGCCTGTTAAGAGAATGCTTGGGAGGCATGTCTGTGCTTGGTATAACAGGCCTATTAAAAGGAAGTGGTCTGTCTACACCTGACACAGAGAGTTGCAAAAAAGATGCCATTGCTTCCCACCACCCTGCAATCAGGGGAAGGAGAAATCAACTCTTGGCCTTCCTTATAAACTTATGCCAAAATTGCTTAACCCTTCCATAAGTAAAATTTGTGTCTACTTGCTTGGCCTGGTATGATGGTCTTAGGGCAACTGACTGGTCAGTGGGGCAACAAAAGTGAGGCTTGAACTACCCCATTCTCATACTGGCTCAGCCTATTCTGTATACCAAACCATAGAAACACCAGCAGGAGAAGGTGGGTGGCTAGCAGAGAGCTGGAAAAGTAAAGACCCAGGATGCTGGGGCACAGCTCTGGTAGTACAGAATCTTCTGCTTGTCCTAGTAGCTAAGAAGATACCGTCTTCTGAAAGGTGAAGGGAGGGAGACCATATATCTGGATTGCACTTACACTGTTTAAGAGCCAAATAAATCATATCCACCATCATTTGTCAAAGGGTTTGATGTGAACTGAATGACTCCATCAGATGTCAACCATGAAGACAGGTAAACGAAAGAGCTTTTCATACCAGGCTAATTGCTAGCTGCCCAGAACAGCTTTGAGGTTTGCAGGCAGTATTTGACCTCCAGACTTTCAAAGTTCATGATCCTCAATCATTCAGGCCACAGCCTGCTTCTGTTAACCATCTTCAAGCCAGGCCAGGTACATCATGCTATGAAACATCTGAGCCTCTATCTCCAATTTCTACTCTACCTCTCTTTCTCTGATCCTCTGCAATGTATTTCCAGGTTCTCTCTGCTCCTACCCAGTATCTAGCTTCTACCTGTCATCAACCTGAATCCTCATATTTCAACCCACAAATTTGTCCTTGAGTTCATCACAGTCTCCTTTGTTCTGGTTCTAACAATGCCCACCAGTCAGCCTGACCTCCCTGGGTCTCCTCTCAATAATTGTTTCAACAAGCAGCCAGGCCAAGTTTCTTGCTTCCCATGTAGATGTTTGAAAATATTACAGTAAAAGCATCTCAAGATATTCCTCCAACCCAAATCAGAAGCCCTTAGCCGTTTTTATAATTTTTGTTGTTTAAAAACTTTATCAATTGCTTTCTTTATGCCAAGTGTATTTTTAGTCCGTTCTCACATTAACGTGAAGAACTACCTGAGACAGGGTATTTTATAAAGAAAAGGGGTTTAACTGGCTCATGGCTCTGCAGGCTATACAGGAAGCATGGCTAGAGAGGCCTCAGGAAACTTACCATCATGACAGAGGCAAAGGGAAAGGAGACACATCTTACATGGCCAGAGCAGGAGGAAATGGGGAGAAGGTGCCACACCCTTTTAAACAACCAGATCTCATGAGAACTCACTATCACAAAAACAACAAGGGAGAAATCTGTTCCCCTGATCCAGTCACCTCTCACCAGGCCCCTCCTCCAACACTGGGGATTGCAATTTGACATGAGGTTTCAATGGGGTCACAAATCCAAACCATGTCACCAAGCATGATACTAAATGTTAGCTTAGGCATTAACTCATTTCACTGACATTTCCATGTTTCTAAAGAGATGTATCCTCAGCAAACTGATGCCTGGGACAGTTCTAAAGGTTACTGTATGGAATCACTTATGTTTTTAAAGTGTGAAGTATAAGCCAGTTTCCTTAGCTACCTCAGTCATCAGCTCCAATGAACTAAAATCAAATGAGGCTTTCACCAATGAGTTTGTGGGAAACGTTAAGGGTATAAAACACATTTAGGAGGTATTAGAAAGGCATCATACAGAGAATTAAGTTTAATGGTCTCCATTTTCTGTATAATAACCTGTAGCTGTTGCCCCTCAAAGCTCATCAGTTTCAGCAGGACAAGATATTTCTTTTGAGGTCATAACCACACTTAATCATTTATATTGGGCTCTACAATTTAATAAATGTATCTAACCCAGTTTCTCTGTGGAGTCAGCCTAGTTACAACCCATGTGTAGAGAAGTACTGAATGAAGGGGAGCCCTCGACTAAGCAGCCCCACGGGAATCAGGAGACTAGGTGCTACACAGTCTCTCCCACCACTAGCTCTGTGACCTTATGAGACTCACAACATCTTGAAGCCTCCTTGCATACTCTGTAAAGTTAAGGGAGAGGTTCAAATAATCGAAGTCTCTTCAGCGTAACATTCTATCATCCTGTTAATCTCCTATCACAAGAGTTACGACATCACCATGTGAAAATGCATATAGAAGCCAGGCCAAATAATGATAGGGCTAAATGTTGGGATGAAAACAAGGCTGGTCTTGGGGAGGGAGGAATTTAACACCAATTCCCCTAATCACCATTATATTCTTCAGTCGCAGGTATGGATAATTGATGTTTTCTCATCTTGTATAAAGTGCTACGTAAGCATAGCCTCAAGATAGCATTCACTTCCAACCACAGCGCCATGCCCAAGTCCCTCCCTTATAGAAACCCTGGAGCTACAGCTGGCCAGGAGTGAGAACTAGAAATGGTGGGACTGTGACACACTAGAGAGCATGTCCCCCATTTGTAGTGGATCTTATTGGTGCCCCAACTGGAACCTCCAGATCCCTTTCACCAGCTGTGTGCCCATCCCGACTTCTTACATGCTTTGCTACTAATACTTCACCCCTGTGGCCTTCAGAGCCTTGCTCTTGGGCCCTAAAGTTAATCATTGATAAGGACGAGGGAAGAACTTGGCGATTATGCTGTCTCCTCTTCCTGCGGGGGAAGAGGGTATATAAAAGCGCACCTCCTTTAACACTACAAATGATAAAGTGAGGTATCATTTGTTTTAGTGCTCCTTGCAGGATCAGGCCGAGTCTGTAAGCAGGATCAGGCCGAGACTGTAACTTCACCTGGAATCACACCCTTACTGGGCTTCTCCCCTTCCTTATCCTGTTTCCCAACTCCCTTATCAGTTTCTCTTGAGAGCACTTTATTTATCTATTTATTTTTGTTTTTAAGGCAGGGTCTTGCTCTAGAGTGAGTGGTGTGAGTGCAGTGGCGTAATCACAGCTTGCTGGAGCTGAAGTTCAGACTGGAGTGCAGTGGCGTGATCACAGCTCACTGCAGCCTTAACCTGCCAGGCTCAAGTGATCCTCCCACCTTGGCCTTCCACAGTGCTGGGATTACAGGCATGAGCCACCATGCCCAACTGGGAGCATTTTTAAAATAAATCACTTACACCCAAATTCTTGGCTTACGGCCCGCTTCTGGGAGAACCTGATCCACAATACTACCTAAATGCATTCACAATTATCTTTTAAAAAAGATGACTATTCTGTCACATGAGGTGTATCAAAGAGTCAAATTTAGCCAGTAAAATGCCAGTTTACAATGTCTGATTTAATATAAAAAAAAATCTTTTATTCCCAGTCCAGTAAAGAAAGCAAGGAATTTGACAAGGGTACTGAAAAATTTGACAAAGATGTTGACAGTCTCCAGAGGCCGTATATCTAATGCCTATGGCTATTACAAGCTCTTAAGCTTCCTAATGCATTTGGTTCTTTCTGCTCTGTATATCAACATCTGCTAAAAGACTGAAGAACAGAAACAGAGTGCTGTAATTCCTGGGCTGGTTTATGATGCAGAGTAGAAATCACTTATTCTTCTATATTTTAAAGGCTCTGTAGTATTCTTTGTATTAATAATGCCTAACATTTGTTTAATGTAATATAGTATTCAAGCACTTTCTAATACACGATGCTGTGCAATTTTACAATGTTTCTGTGAAATAATATTATTATCCTTATTTCACAGATGAAGAAGCCAAGGCTGTCAAAGTTGCGAATCAGAAAACATGATTTTAAAGCGTGGATGTTTTTCCAGCATATGGAGTAGCTGAAAGACCTACTCTTTCAAGATCAGAAAACTGCTGATTCCAAACCAGACAGTTTGTAGAAGGGGAACAGTATGTGACAATTGAGATAGAAACAATTAATAGGGAATGTAAAAAAGGGAAAATAAGGTGATATTATGAAGAGTTGACAAAATAAGCAAAATAGAGAGAAGGCAGAAAATGATGTGGTCCATATGAAAGGTGGAAAGGTAAAGAGAGAAAAGTTTGGTGGAGTCAGATGAAGAGCCCCCTAAGAAAATAAGTGGGAAATGACCAAACAAAAAAACAAAAAACCCAGAAGGGTCAGAACCGAGGCTGGTTGGGTCGGTTTTGAGGGTAAAAAAAACCCATAAACAATACACACTCACTGGCAAGCCAGATGTCAGGGCAGTCCTGATACAGACATGAAGGAAGTCCAGAGAGCTGTCTGACAGCCTTAAGAGAGGCGGACAGCTAACAACTGGCCAAAGCCTGGGCCAAGTCAGGCATGGAGAGCTCTGGTGACAGGCAACAGGCTATAGCAAGCTGCAGAGTCTGCAAGCTGGTAAGGAGGCAAAGAGTGCTTAGCAAGCTAGGATCAGGAGCTACAACTTCGTGTTGCGGGAATTCTGTCCCAGACATAAATTTAAAAAAAGAATAGTTATCTTGTGCAGGAGCTATGGCTTTAGAGAGTAAGCGGTGATGTTGAAATACAGACCCAATCATGAAAACGGAGGTCCAAAGTAGAGCAGATCAAGTCTGAGCTGCAGGCCAACAGGAAGCTAATCTGACCTTAGATTTTTCTTATTTGCTGGTCAGTTTGATCTTAGAACCTGAAGTCAGCTGTGAGGCTGTGGAGCACCGTGGTTAAGAGTATACACTCCTAGAGTTCATCTGCCTGGATTCAAATCCCGGTTCTACCACTTGCTAGCTATATGATGTTGCACAAATTACTTAACTTTTCTGTGCATCAATTTCCCCATCTCTAAATTTGGGATAGAATAGTATCTTCTTCTTAGGATTGTTAGAAAAATGATGTAATACATGTAAGTAGCTAGGAAGGAACTTCATATGGTATACATTAAATACGTGTCATCTGTTATTTAGAGCAGAGCCTGCAATTGGTATGGGGGAAGGGACTGTATAGCTAGGAAACCATGCAGGCTATTACAAATGGGGAGAAAGAAAAAAATACTTAATAATCAATATAGTATCTTACTGAAGACTGTCAGATTGCTTTGGATAGGGATTGCAGACACTGTGAGGAAAAATCACTGTCAGAATTTTATAGTTTTGTTTTTCTCAGTGGCCTTGAATCTTCACTATGCTGAGAACATATCCCAATCTTTACAAGTCTCTAAAAGGACAAGAACTTGGCAATAGGCTGCGCTTTGTCAGCCCTTGTTCTTTATTTGTTTTGTGCAAACATAAAGAACTTCAATTCTATTAATACCATGAGTCATGCAAACCAGGACATTTTTTGTAACCTGTCCTGAGTTCCATAACCTTTCACCTGAAATTAGATCTATACCTCTGAATTGGGCCAAAGATGGATGGAATTGTGATTTAAAATGTGTGTCTTTTTTTTTTGAGACGGAGTCTCACTCTTGTTGCCCAAGGTGGAGTGCAATGGTGCAATCTCAGTTCACTGCAACCTCCATCTCCCGGGTTCAAGCGATTCTCCTGCCTCAGCCTCCCAAGTAGCTGGGATTACAGGCATGCGCCATCACACCCGGCTAATTTTGTATTTTTAGTAGAGACAGGTTTTCTCCATGTTGGTCAGGCTGGTCTCAAACTCCTGACCTCACGTGACCTGCTTGCCTCAGCCTCCCAAAGTGCTGGGATTACAGGCATGAGCCACCACGCCCAGCATGTGTGTCTTTTTAAAATGGAAATGATGGAGGTAGCTTTTGTTACGCCAAAGTAGATTCAGAGAGGTGAAGAGTTTGCTAAATTATTATTACATATATGCATAAATTAATTACAAAAGCTTTTGGTCAAAAGCTTTTATCTGGGAAAAGAAAAAAGAAGCTGTGGCTTTAGCTTCATAAGAAGACAGGGTAGAAGAACTGTTACGATGAGAGGGATGTTCATATATCTGGGAATAGCAGGATATTGTAGGATCACACGCGGCAGGATTTGACACTCGCCTAACCCTGACTTTAGAAGTCCATGGGATGTGATAAACTATGCTAATCACATTTATATCATATACAATTTTTCCTACTATAGATGTAGTTTAAATGCTAACGTCATGAGCTATTTGAAGATTAATTAATGGTTCAGTTTTTCCATTTTATGTAATATTGCACTAGCAAGCCATGCATAAAGTTGAATTAAAATCTTAATTTTCTAAGAGTTCTGGGAGTTGCAAGTTTTATTTCCATAGATATTTAGCACCTCCTAAAAATGAGCTATGACTGCTGTGATGGTTTTAGTAGAATTCCCCTAAAACCACTTATTTTCTTCCAGACAGTCTAGGTTCTGGCTAATGCAGGAGTGGCACAGAGCTAAATGAAAGGTAGCAAACTCATTTGCTGAAACCATTTTCCTGGTCTGAAAGATAATGACAGTGTGAACCCAGCATGAGAAAAGGATTTGAAGATAACCTAAAAACCAATCTGTGCACCTGCTGAGAATCACAGATACAATATGATTTGACAATGGGCCAGCTAGCCGTGATCCTCAGTAAACAAACATTTCTAGAGGGTTTACTGCACAAAGGGCATGCCATGAGGTGTGGTAGGAGATCTAAAATAAACAGAACTCGTAACCACTACCCCTGAGAATATTTGTAGCCCATCTTGTGGGAGCACAAACATACTTGAAAATGTGGCAAAACTTCAGAATGGAGGACCTCCATATGTCCATTAGGACTCCCTCTGGCAAGAAGAGAAAATAAACTTGAACATTAGAAGAAACTTAGGCTTACGTCTCAGAAAATGCAAAGATCAATGGGCTGCAGTTGGTTTGCCTGGTCAGTTCTGCAATGTTGTCAAGGTCCTAATTCCTTCTGGTTTCTCTACTGTTCCTCCTTTAGGCTAACTTCCCCCATTATCCTGAAATGATTGCCACAGTTCACGGCTTCACCTCTGAATGTTACACCTACCATTCTGAAGAAAGAGAATGTATTTCCCAGCAATTTAAATAAGAGCTTCGAAATTTAGTTTGATTGGGCATCTTAAATCCCATGACCACCTGTATGGTGAATATGTTCATTAATCCAAAGAAATTGGGATCTACCCCTGGAATGAGGAGAAGAGTGAGATCCTCTCCCAAACACTTTTGGGCTATGTGACAAGGGATAGATAAGCATATAAGATTCTGGGTGCTATTAAGAAGGGGAGGCTGAGTGCAGTAGCTCACGAATGTAATCGCTTGAGCTCAGCAGGAGTCCAGCCTGGGTGACATGATGAAAGTTGGTCTCTACCAAAAAAAAATACAGAAAAGGTGCTAGGCATGGTGGCAAGCACCTGTAGTCTCAGCCATGTGGGGGCTTAGGCGGCAGGATCTCTTGAGTCCAGGAGGTTGAGGCTGCAGTGAGCTGAGATCGCTCCACTGCATTCCAGCCTGAGTGACAACGTGAGACCCTGTCTCAAAAAAAAAAAAAAGGAGGCGGGGAGGGAAAAGGAAATGAACATTGTACAGATAACTACATGTCCATCCAGGAAATTTTGCAAATCAATTAATTCTAAGGTTTTACAGTTAAAATAGTGACCATTTTTTTTAGCATAAATCCCTCACTGAGATTTAAGTTAATTTATTTTTTCTTTATCCAGAATACAACTGAAAAGGCATGAAAACTCCTCTTTGTCTTCATAACACCTGCTCATGTATTTGAAGAGGGCTATTAGATAACACATTCAATTGCCATACATTCATTTCAAATAATTTGAATTCTATTTCTTAAAACTTGCTTGAGAATGATCTATTTTTCTACTTCAGGATACTTATTTATCTTCCCTGGGTGCTCTTCAGTGTCTCAATGGGTTGTTAAAGCAGAGTAACAATCTCAGTGGAGTCCTATACTTGCTGTAGCTACTAACTGAGAACCCTGTGTTGACAGAGTCTATATGGTTTTCATACTTTAGCTAATTTAACGTCCCTCACAATGTAATGAGATATGTGATAGTACTCTCATTTTTAAGATGAGAAAACAAGATCAAAGAGGTTAAGTAACTTGCCCTAAAGCATTCCACAGCAGAGACTGGATTAGAACCCAGTATTCCCTGATTCCAAAACTTACTCTTTTACATTAAGCCAAATTGCCTCTAAAACACTAATCTTCCAGCTTGAGCAATGCTAAGTGTAACTGGTAAAGAAAAAAATATTCTTACACATTATGTAAATATAAGGAAAGAGTAAGTGCCAGCACCTGCAAGCCTATCACTTAAAAATTATTCCAAGGTTAAAATATTAAAACAATCTATCCTTCAGTATTCAAATTATGTCCCCTAAATCACTTAATTCTCCTCTAAAGTCAGGTTTATGAAGTGGTGTGGATTGAATCCATTATAATATAGAAATAATTAATGATTTGCATATGCTAATAACATTTTTATAATCCTACTTCAAGTCTTGCCGATTAATTTTGACAAGGTTACTTAGCTTTCAAATTGTAAGAAAATAAATACCTTTTGCTTTAAAGGCAGCAGAAATTTACCGACAAAAGCAGTTATTGGAAGGGGTTAAAGGAAAAATGCAAACAATTATGTAATGTTGAGTTTACATGAGGAATAGGGGATAAAGGGCCTCAATTAAAGCCATGCCAAAAAAAGTAATTAGGCTGCACATAATTGTCAGAATGAACTGGAACAAGAAAAATGAAAAATCTGGTCAGGAAAAGAGAGAGACACATCATAGCGCTGTCACCTACATTAGCACAAAATTATCTTCTTGGTGACATCCCTTTTCCCCTCTCTTTGTGAGGAATGCAGCTCTTCACACATTTGCAAATGCTTCTAACAGTCTTAACTTGGTCTTACTCCTAACAATCAAAGCATTTCATTCCCAAATGCTTTTTAGATTTATTTTTCTCTAAAACCACCAACAAAACATATACTAAGTAAAATTCTGTCTGGGTTATGTGTCTCCAAGAAGAACATTTGGCCTTGGTACACTTTTAGAAGGAAAAGAACCTTCATCCTATATTACATACATGGGGAGACTCTTAATTCAATCCAGATATTTTTATTTCCTGGGAGTATTTTTAGTTGTTAAAAAAAAAGTGTTTTTTTTTTTTTAGCTCACTGTAATCTATTTTTCTGATCCATGATATATTTACTTATATAAATATCATAATATTATAATGTTTATTATATAATAATTGTATGAAACAATGCCCCCCTTTTATAAAGAAACATACACACATTTCCATTAGCCTAACGACTCAACTGTTCTTTTCTCAGGTCCCTTTTCAGTTTGTGTCTTTACGTATATATAACTTAAAATTTATTGAAATGTTAATACAAATAAAATTTTGTATTCTGCATTTTTATTTAACATTGGGTGATAAACATTTTACATATTGCTATGTGAACATCATCAATATTTTTAACAATTTCATAATTCAACTCAATAATGTTCTGTAATTTACCCAACCATTTCTCTATTGTATGCACAAGTTATTTTCAAGTTTTCCTTATTACAAATGGAGCTGCCATCAGTTTTATCCTGCATAAAACTTTCTCTGTATTCTGATATTTTTTAGGACAAATTCCCAGATATTTTGCTATAGTTTTTTAAATGTGCCTAAGTCCATTTGGTCTATACTGTTGCTCAAGTCTAATGTTTCTTTTTAGTTTTCTGTGTGCGTGCTCTATCTATATTGAAGTCTCCTTCTGTTATTACATTGCTGTCAATTTTTCCTTTCAATCTGTCAATATTTGCTATATATGCTTATGTGCCCTGATGTTGGGTACATAAATATTCACAGTTGTTATATCTTCCTGTTGAATTGACCCTTTATCATTATGTAATGAACTTCTTTGTCTCTAGAGACAGTTTTTGACTTAATGTCTACTTTGTTTGACATAAGAATAGCCATTTCTGCTTTCTCTTGGTTAGCATTTGCATAGAATAACTTTTTCTACCCCTTCATTTTCAGTTGGTTTGCCCATGAATTGAAAGTGTCTTTTGTAGGTAGCATATAGTTGGATGCAGCTTTTTGTTAATCTGGTTGGCCATTCTGTGTCTCTTTTTTGGGTCTAGTCCATTTATATTTAAAGTAACTACTGATAAGAAAGTATTTACTATTGTCATATTGATAACTGTTTTCTGTTTGTCTTGTGGTTTGTTGTTTTGGGTTTCTTTTGTTTGTTTGTTTTTAGAAAGAGTCTTGTTTTGAAAGAATCTGTTGCCCAAGTGGAGTGCAAAAGCAGGATCTTGATTCACTGCAACCTCTGCCTCCTGGGTTCCAGCGATTCTCCCACCTGAGCCTCCTGAGTAGCTGGGATTACAGGCATCAGGCATCATGCCTGGCTAATTTTTGTCTATTTTTGTAGCGATGGGGTTTCACCATGTTGGCTAGGCTGGTCTTGAACTCATGACCTCAGGTGATCAGCCCACATTTGCCTGCCAAAGTGCTGGGATTACAGGCATGAGCCACTGCGCCTGGCTTGTGGGGTTTTTGTTCCTCTTTCTCTTGCTGTTTTCTTATATTGCTATGTTTGAGTTCCTTTCTCTCTCTTTTTTTTTTTAGTGAACTTCTATAAGTATTTTCTTTGTGGTCACCAAGGGGCTTACATAAAATATCTTATAGTTTGATAGTCTATTTTAAGCTAATAACAATTAACTTCCCTTGCATGCAAGAACACTCTGCTTTACTTCTCCTCCCCCTGTGTTATATGCTATTGGAGTCAAAATTTGCAACTTCTTATAGTATATATCCATTAACATTTTTTAGTTATAGTTGTTTTTAATATTTTTGTCTTTAATTTCTATAGTAGTATTATAATACATTTACCCACCACTGTTATAGTAATATTCTCTTTTATACTTTTTAATGCTTTCACATTGCTATTTAGCATTGTTTCATTTCAACATGAAGAACTCCCTCCAAAAGACTCCTAGATTTGATTAATAAATTCAGTAAAGTCTTAGGTTAAAAAATCAGTGTGCACAAATCAGTAGCACTGTTATACACCATCAACAACCAAGCTGACAAGAACTCAATACCTACAACCAACTGATCTTGGACAAAGCAAAAATCAAACAAACAAACAACACACAAAAAAATGATAAATTGGGGAAAGGAAACCATATTTAATAAATGGTGCCGGCTAGCCACATGCAGAAGAATGAAACTGGATCTCTATCTCTCTACCTTATATAAAAATCAACTCAAGATGGCTCAAAGATTTAAATCTAAGAACTGAAACCATAAAAATTCTAGAAGACAAGCTTGGAAAAACTTTTCTGGACATTGGCCTAGGCAAAAAAAAATTCATGCCTAAGACCCTGAAAGCAAATGCAACGAAAATAAAAATAAATAAATGGGACCAAGTCAAAGTAAAAAGCTTCTGTGCTGCAAAAGAAATAATCATCAGAGTAAACAAATAATCCACAGGATGGAAGACAGTATTTGCAAACTACACAACTGACAAAGGACTAACATCCAAAATCTACAAGGAACTCAAATCAGCAAGAAAAAAATAATTCCGTCAAAATTACATGATTATTTTTGTATATCTTCTCAAAACAAGATATACAAATGACCAACAAGCACATGAAAAAAGGCTCAACATTACGAAGTATCAGGGAAATGCAAATTAAAACCTCAGTGAGATACCACCTTACCCCTGCAAGAATGGCCATTATTAAAAACTCAAAAAACAATAGATCTTAGTGTGGATGTGGTAAAAGTGGAATGCTCATACACTGCTGGTGGGAATATAAATCAATACAACGTCTATGAAAAACAATATGAAGATTCTCTTAAAGAACTAAAAGTAGATCTACTATTCAATTCAGCAATCCCACTACTGGGTATCTACCCAAAGGACACAAACTCATTGCATCAAAAAGACACCTGCACATGTATGTTTATTGCAGCACAGTTCACAATTGCAAAGATATGACAAAATCAACCTAAGTGCCCACTGACCAATGAGTGGTTAAAGAAAATGTGCTATGTATACACATTGGAATACTACTCAGCCATAAACAAAGAATAAAGTAATGTATTTTGCAGCAACTTGGATGGAACTGGAGGCCACTATTCCAAGTGAAGTAACTCAGGAATGGAAAAGTAAATCCTGTATGTTCTCACTTATAACTGAGAGCTAAGCTATGGGTACACAAAGGCATACAGAGTAGTGTAATGGACTTTAGAGGCTCAGAAGGAGGATGATGGGAGGTGAGGTGAAGGATTAAAAACTTCACATTGGGTGCAATGTATATTACCTGGATGATGGGTGCACTAAAATCTCAGACTTCACCACTATACAATTCATCCATGTAACCAAAAATCACTTGTACCTCAAAAACTATTAATGTAAAAATATTTTTTAAAAAGAAAAAGAAAATAAAAGATAGGCAAAATAGTAGAAATAGTTCCTGCCTTATGGCTAGAAACTGTAGAGAAGCCATTAAAAGGAATATTTCTATAGTTTGTTTAAAAAAAGAAAAGATAGTTATTAACTATACTTTCCGTGATAGGAACTAGGCCAGGTAATTTTGCATGAAATATTCACTGTATTAGCACAATAAACTGTAAGTACTATTATTCATATTTTCATGAAAAGAGACAGACTAAGTGAAGTTAGGAAATTTAAAGTCATTTGATGAGAGAATGTTAAGACTTTTACCTTTGTAGTTCTGAAAATTATCAGTTATAATTTCTAGACTTCTTTCTGTTTTGTTCTTATTTTTATTGTAGGGCTACTCAACTATTTGAACACATTATGACTCCCATATTATGCATACTGTATTCCCCCAACAGTTGCAATATTCATAATTATTAAGAGACTTGAAAATGAAATCAAGGCAAAAATAAACCTATTATTTTCGTATCTTTTAAAGTTTTACTCTCACCTTACAAATGTTGTTCTTTTATGAAAAATATATCAGATACAGTCTCTTAAGGAAATATAATTACCATTGAAATCAATGTTGCAAGATTAATTCAAAGAAACGTATAATGGTCCTTGACGTATTTAATACTCAAATATTAATTAAATATTTATTGCAAGAGAATAGATAAATGAATGAAAACAAAGCAAAAGGTTCATGTGATTATCAGTTCTGTTTCTTAGCAAACTATGAGTATCCCATGAACTAATTTTAAGTCACCTTCAGTTAATCATGCAGTAGTGAAGTTGACCACATGGTTGCTTTTATTTTAATTTTCTAAGACAAAGAACAAAATCCAAATGAGTCACCTGGTAATATTAAACCTCCAAAAGCAAATAAAAAGAATAGGAGGCAAATACGTAAAGAATGTAAACTGGCCAGGGGCAGTGGCTCATGCATGTAATCCCAGCACTTTGGGAGGCCAAGGCGGGCAGATCACTTGAGGTCAGGAGTTAGAGAACAACCTGGCCAATATGGTGAAAGCCATGTATCTACTAAAAATACAAAAATTAACCGGGCATGGTGGCGAGAGCCTGTAGTCCCAGCTACTCAGGATGCTGAGGCAGGAGAATTGCTTGAACCTGGGAAATGGAGGTTGCAGTGAGCCAAGATTGTGCCATTGCACTCCAACCTGGGTGTCGCAGTGAGACTCTATCGCAAAAAAAAAAAAAATGTAAATCATATAAAAAATGGACATTATTTTTTTAAATGTCCAGCAATATTAAGTTAAAATGACAGCCATTTAGTTAATTGTATTAACTATATGTGTAGTTGAGAATAATTCTACCCTTACAGTGGCTGTCTTAGATTTCATGTCATACTCACTAAATTATAATTTTATATGTATGCTACATAAATAAAATATGCTGTGACTTACTAATTTTAAATATTGTTATTTTAAGCATTTTTGCTAAAAAACTATAAAGTTAGACTAATAAGGAAAACAAATTGTGGCATTTATACAAAATGAAATATTATTAACCTTTACTAATGAAGGAGATCCTGTTGTTTGCAACAACATGGATGAGCCTGGAAGTTACTATATTAAGTAAAATAAGTCAGACACAGAAAGAAATATACTGCATAATCTCACTTATATGTGAAATCTTTAAAAAGTCAAATACATAGAAACAGAGAGCAGAATAGTGTTTACCAAGGGCGGAGATGGGGAGAGAATGGGCAGATGTAGGTTAAGGGGTACAAACTTGTAGTTACATAGGATAAGTAAGTCTAGAGATTGGGCGCCGTAGTTAATAATATCGTATAGTACACTGAAAATTTGCTATGAGAATAGATTCTAGTAAATTTGAAAGATAATTACCTGAAGTGATGGATAATTTGTTTGACTAAAGTAGTTATTTCACTATGTATATGTATATCAAAAGATCACTTTGTATACTAAATATATACAATTTTGAATAAATAAATGCCTGCTAGGACAAAAAAGAAAGAAAAGTAGATTCACATGCCCAAGTTGTTCAAAACTTACTTAACATTTTCAAATAATTCAATCAAGTATAAATTTTTAATTTAAGTGAATGAAAATTAAATAAAATTTTAAATGTAGTTTCTCAGCTCCACTAACCATAGTTCAAGTGTCCAATACCCGTATGTGGCTATTGTGTTGGACATCGCAAATGTAAACAGAGGTATTATAACTGATCTTTTTTCTGAGTAAAGACTATAGTTCACAGAACCATTAATTGCTTTAACGTTTATTTCCTTTTTTGAAAAAAAAAAATTTGTATTGGCTTTCTTAAAAACATTTGCCTCCCTTCCAACAAGAAAAATCATTCGATAATCACTGGGATTCATTCTGGTCAAAATGGCCCATGGGGATCCAATAGATGGCGTACCAAATTTTTCTTAAAGTCTTGAATAGATAGATACTAAAAGAAGATTTTTGTGAATAAAATGTTCCCATATAAAAAGAGAATACGTTCTTTTAGAAGCTTTTTCTGAGGGAAGTGGAAAAATCCAATTAACTGTTTTTATATCACCAGCTGGTTCCTTGGAGCCGAAAGAAATAACACCTCCCAGGAGCGAACATTTATTTCACTTCTAGTTAAAAATTCAGTCGCCCTGCTTCCCTTAGAGATCAGGCTACCTGTTAAACGATATTGATGGTAATTAGGATGACAAATAACAACAAGTAATAAGGACACAAATTCTTACCCTTGTGGCTCTTCTCTAATATTTATTTAATTTATCTACGTGTTTTCGGTACTAATGAGATTTTAAAAATCTATCTCAAGTTTGGGTTCACTTTCCTGTCTTTTGAGAGTGTGGTGCTTCATGATAGTTCCATGATGCTAGAAATAATGATGATAGCTTCTATTTTATTTTAAGAATTTCCATTTTTGAGTGCTTAGTATGCACCAGACACTATTATAAGCATTTCATAATATATTAAAATATTTAATGCTCACAGCTTCTGAATAAAGCAGAGGTTAAGTAACTTGCTCAAAACCATACAGCTATGATTTTCATACACATTATTTTAGATGGGGAATTTGTTATTGAATACTATGTGCTGCTTTCTAAATGACAACTTTCCACACATAGCCTATTAATTTGCCTTCATTCCTTTCTTCCTCCCTTCCTTCCTTTTTTCTCTCCCTTCTCCTTACCTCTCTCTCTTTCTTCCTCATTCTATATCTTTTCTCTCTACTTTCACTATTCAATCTATCACACCAGAGTGTGTCTTCACTACCCAAAACTGCTCTTGTTGAGGTCACAAGTGACCTTCTATGTGGTAATCTCAAGGGGCCAGCTTTCAGTTATCTCGAAAATATCTACAGCAAGCGGTCTCTTAAACATGCTCATCTCTGGATTTCTAGGGCACATTCTCTCACCTGATTGTGTATCCATTTTCTCCACACTCCTCGTCAGTCACCCCTGCTATACCCTTCCTGTTTCATCTTTCTCTTTAAGGTAGGTGTTTCACAGAGTTTCTTTTATTCATATATTTTTATTAATTTATATATAACTGTGTGTATGTAACTGTATGACTGATCAAACAATCCTCCCTTCTCTACCAACATTCATATCCTAAGTGAGCTCATCTAGTCTCATGCCTTTAAATAACATGTACAAACTGCCAACTCAATCTCCATTGTGGACTGAATTAAAAACTTATATACTCAACTGTCTTCCTGACATCTCCACTTGGATGTCTATTAGGGATCTTCAAATTAGTATGTCTAAACCTAAAACCAAACAGCACTCCCACCATTAGCACACACTTAAAACCAAACCTGCCTCTCCTTTTCCCACATCTAAGTTACCAAACTGGATTAACTTGAACTTATGGATTTCCATGAATTTGTTCCCTGTCATCACTGCCCTAGTTCAAGCCATTGTTGTCTCTTACTGGGATCAGAATAACAACCTCCTAGTTGGTACCTGAGATGCAGTCACATGACCTCATCCTTCTAGTTCCATCTTAACTCTTCAGCCTCATCTCTGGTCTTTTTCTCACTCACACTCTATGCTTCTATAATCATTTTTTCAGTGTTAAAAATATTCCAAGAGTGCTCTTGCCTCTGAACTTTCAAATACACCATTTCATTTACCTGGGAGACTCTTTTTCTTTTCTCTACTCATCTTTACCTGGGCACAACAGGAGCACCTACACATGAAGATATTTGAACAGTGCTTGGTACAAAGTAAGCACTATTTACTTAGTATCTTTTACCATAAGTACTATTTTCAGAGATCTTTTCATGTCAGTCCATAATTCTCTTTACAGGCCACATAGTCTATCTAACCTGTCTGCTTCTGTGGCCATTTATGTTGTTTCCAGCCCTCAGCTATTATAAACTATCCTTGTGCATGTGTAATTTCAAATATATCTTCAATTTGTTCTCTGGAAACAGGCTCTGAAATGGAGACTTGTGGGCAAATTATTTATTGGAGGTGCTCTTAAGAGATACATGGGGAAGGTAGTGAGAAAGCCAGAATCGGGAAGAGGGAGAAGCTGGCCTGCGATGTGGTCATAACTGAGGCCTCAGCTGACCTATGTATGGAGAGCTCTCAAGAGGTCTGAGGGTACTTGTAACTTCTACTATTTCTCTCCTGAAACTCTGTGATTGCCATGTCACTGCCATGTAAAAACACCTGACCTAGCCTCCTTAATAATGACAGACCACATGGAGAGAGATGCCTGGTTGATAGCCAGCAAGGAAGTGGGCCATTTACACCATCCAGCCCCAGTCAAGCCACCAGATAAGTCCAGCTGCATGAGTGATCCCAGATGAGACCAGTAGAAGAGACTATATAGCTGACACCAGACTAAATAGCTGATCCTAAAAACCCCTTTTGGACAGCTTTATTGAGACAGAATTTACATGTCATAAAATTCACCTGTTTTAAATTCACCTTTACACTTCAGGCCTGGCACAGTGACTCACACCTGTAATCCTAGCACTTTGGGAGGTCAAGATGTGTGGATAACTTGAGGCCAGGAACTCAAGACCAGCCTGGCCAACATGGTGAAACCCCATCTCTACTAAAAATACAAAAATTAGCCAGGCGTGGTGGCATGCACCTGTAATCCCAGTTACTTCGGAGGCTGAGGCAGAAGGATCACTTGAACCCAGGAGGCAGAGGTTGCAGTGAGTGGAGATCACGTCACTGCTTCCAGCCTGGGTGACAGAGTGACACTGTGTCTCAAAAAAAAAAAAATAAATGAAAAATAAATACACACTTCAGTGGTTTGTAGCGTATTTACAGTTGTGCAATTATCACCACAAACAATTTTAGAAGATTTTCATCACATCAAAAAGAATTCTTGTACACTTTAGCTAGCATTCTTCGCTTCTCCTCTCCTTCCTAGCATTTAGCATGTTTTCAAGGTTCATTCATGTTTAGCATGTATCAGTACCTCATTTCTTTTTTGATTTAATAATATTCCTTGTATGGATCTCTACCACATTTTGTTTATCGATTGATTCCTTGATGGACGTTGGAGTTGCCACTTTTTGGCTATTATAAATAATGCTGCTATGAACATTTATGTATAGGTTTTTGTGTTAACATATTTTCAGTTGTCTTGGGTATAGACCTAGTAGTGGAATTGCAGGGTCATATGGTAATCTATCATTAATCATTTTTGGAGGGATGAAGTCTCGTTCTGTCTCCAGGCTGAAGTTCAGTGGAGTGATCTCAGCTCACTGCAATCTCTGCCTCCTGGGTTCAAGTGATTCTCCTGCCTCAGCCTCCCAAGTAGCTGGGACTACAGGTGTGCACCACCATGCTAGGCTAATTTTTTTGTATTTTAGTAGAGATGGGGTTTCACCATATTGGCCAGGATGGTCTTGATCTCCTAACCTCATGATCCACCTGCCTCGGCCTCCCAAAGGACTAGGATTATAGGCATGAACCACTGTGCCCAGCCAATCTATTTTTAATAGAGCTAAAAAAAAAGTTGAGGCCTAAAATGAGAAGAAAAAAAACAAGGCTGAAAAGAATGGGATTGCTCTAACAAGAAAGAAGAAAATAAATGTCATGAGAAGAGAGACTCTGACAAATACCACTGAGGGGAATTATCCTAGGAGCCTTTGCGAATTGAAATTTTGGGTAATGCTAACATTATATAATGGGATCAGAATTCTTTTTACTTTTTTAAATGTTTCAATTGAGCCATTGTGTAGCTTTTACTCATAGCTCTGATGACAGCCTTAACTACAATCCTGAAAGCTTATTCTAGCCCTAGCCTGGCCCATATCCAAGTTTTCTATAAATCCAGTTTTTTGAATTGGAAGGAAATTGCATGTGATTGGTTTTTCTTTTGCTTCCTCCAAATAATGGCATCTATCAAGTGTAGATTAGAGCACTTTGCCGGAATTCGTGCTTGCCTCCCCCACTTCTCTCCTCCCTTCCTCTCATCCTTTTTGAATCCAACCCATGCTCCTTCCATTTATAAAAGTATATTTTATTTTGTAAACAAATAATAAAATTCAAAGATCCTCCAACTGTCTGAATGGACCCCTCTCAGCTAAGGGCATTCCAAAGTTAACCCAAAAAACTAGTTCAGACCATGACAGAACAAGGGAGTCGTTCATGCCTTATTATGTCCTCCTCCCTTTTGGAATTCAGGCACAGCTGACCAGCATCAACATCAACAAAGACCTTAAGACTGCTAGAACAGCCTCTTTCAATCTGATAAGAAACATTTGCAATCCATTCTCTCTGAAACCTGCTACCTGGACACTTCATCTGTAGGATAAAACTTGGCCTCCACCACCCCTTATTGTAACCCAGACATTCCTTTCTATTGATTCCAGGTCTTTGGATAATAACTCTTTCAACCAATTGCCAATCAGAAAATCTTTGAATCTTCCCATGACCTGGAAGCCTCCTGCTCTGGCTTCCAGTTGTTCAGCCTTTCCAGATCAAACCGATGTAATACATATTACATGTATTGATTGACATCTTATGTCTCCCTAAAATGTATAAAGCCAACTTGTAAGTTGTAGCCTCACCACCTCAGGGATATGTTCTCAGGCTCTCCTGGGGGCTGTATCACAGGCCATTGGTCACTCATATTTGGCTAGGAATAAATCCCTTCAAATATTTAAGAGTCTGACAATCTTTTCATTGACAATTTCCAGTTCTGCTCTGTGTTTCAGCTTCTTGTGATCATGTGAGACTCCTCTCTTTTACTGTTTCTGTGCATCCCTTCCCCCAGCCCTGACCCTGCATCCTGTAAGGATAAGATGCTTGGAGCAGTAGCTACCATCTTGCAGCTGGCTGGAGGAGAATGCTAGAAGAATTTTACAGTGCCACCTCATGTTGAGATTCTCCTTCCTTGAACTTCTTATAAGAGATATTTCAATGATTCTGTTGCTTCCAATTAGTTTTCTATTATAGCAGAGGTATCCTAAGCCATCAAGTAATGACCAATCTTACCTTTTCTTTTTTCTTCCCCAACTCTTCTCTAATATTGGATCAGGAGTAGGGGAGTGGAGTAGAGGGAGATATTTGCCTTCACCTGTCCCTCAGCCAGTGCCTAGTCATACTAGGTCTAACTTTCTAAACATCTGGATTTTCTCTCCTCCCTTCTTCTCCTCACTGCCCTCCCCCATACCCCCAGCAATCAAGTCCTGTCCTGATTCCAGTGACTAAAAAACAAAGGACTTTGTATGAATCAGGATCCACTTTCAAAAATAACAACTACATTTTCCACCGTGGGTCTGTGTCATAAAGGAACGGCAAAAGGTTAGTGTAACAGCAGCTTCCCACTGACTAGTCTCCAATCACCATTCTTTTGTGGAACTCAGTCAAGTATCTCGCTTCATATAATACTGAACATTATTTTGTCATTTATTTCCTTGGTTTAACCTGTTTAAATATTTCCCCCAATTCAAAAGAAATTTAAAAAGCAACACGGTTTTATAAATTATATGTATTTTTTTAAAGTTTGGATAAAAAGTCAGTATCTTGTCTTCTTTTATACACAAAATGGTGTTTTATAGATTTGAGCTGTGCATGCACTGCCTTTATCTGCTTCAACAGTATTTTAATAAATTCAGGTCAGCTGAGTTCTCTGCTTTCCTCCATGACTTTTCTTTACTCTGATATTATCCTGCTATGATTGATGAGAGCACTGTACAATGTGCTGGCATATTATAAAAATTGTATTTGGGCTGCCTAACTTACTCGTGATGAAAAACTTGAGTATACCCTGCTAAAGCAATCCCTATTCCCTATGAAGACCAGCTTGAGTTTCTATTCCCTTTTTCAATTTTTTTTATGAGTTTGAATAAACTTGGAATCTGTTTCAGACTCAGGAGCAGAACACACTTTATGTTTCTGCAGAGTTGTTTTTCATCACAAACCAATAAACAGTAGACAAAACTCTCTGTGGAGTTTGCTCACCAAATCAGTTCTACGCTGTATCACTATTTAGAAAAAATGAAAAAAGGCCAAGAAACCAGGTACATCCACAGATATATGGCAACCTCTATGATAAGGTTGTCATGAGCAACTGGTGACAGGGTTTGTCTTCCCAGAAATAAAAAGATGATGTGACACACTGACAATTCTCTTCACAGAGGCTGTACCTCTGATCTATGTCCACTGCATTTCATTGGGAATTTAAATTATATCCAGACATGAGTGTGTCTGAACAGACTTAAACTGAAAAATAGCCTTTGGTCTTTTTCTTCCTCTATGGACATTTGTTAAATCTTTGTTTGCATGCATATAGAAGCTGTCCTTCTATATACAGGGGACATAGAATTCAGCCCCTGTAAGATAGTATTGAGTTTTCCTAGTACATGTGCCCAGGTTCGCTCTAAGGGCTCTGCTGGTTTTTTTTAAATCATCATAAACTACCTGGAATCTCTCAATAAGACTGGTTACTATGTAGATTACATTCCAAGAGAAGAAGGGCTATTTTAAACCCTCTTCAAGAGAGTTATATTGAAAAACGGAAAGGACTCAATCATAAAGAAGTATGAGCATGACTCTGAGGGCAGGGTCAAAGGTGTCTCTAATCCTTATGACTCAAGACTCATGTGACAGGACAATTCCATGTAGCAAAAGGGGCAGATGGAGAAAGAAAGGAACCTAGAAGTGTCAGGGAGGCAGTGTGGCATGGCTCTGATCCCTGTTCTGCCACATAGCAGTGATGTAATTGTAGTGGGCACTTTCTAAGGCCACCTCCAATAAGTCACACCCTTGTATAATCCCACATTCTTATGTAATCCTCTCCCTTGGAGTGCAAGTGGAAACTGTGACTTGCTTCTAACCAACAGAATATGGCAACTATGATGGAATGTCACTACTATAATTCCATTGCATTATATGGCAAAGGCGATTTGATGTCACTCCCATGATTTATGTTATGATATATAAAATTCTGTCTTGGTTGACTAGAGTGAGAGACTTTCCTAGCTTTGAAAAAACAAATAGTCATATGAACTATGAAAACGGCCATGTGGGACGAACTGTGGGTCATCTCAAGGACCTGAAGGGGATCTCTGGCTGAAAGACAGTAAGAAGCTGGGGCCTTAGTCATACAGCTGCAAGGAAATAAATTTTTCTAACAACCTGGATGAGCCTGGAAACAGATTCTACCCCAGTCAAGTACCCAGGTAAGGATACATTCAATCTGACACTTGAATTGCAGTCTTATGAGATTCTGGGTAGAAGACCTAGACCAGCTGTGCCCAGATTTCTCCCATGAGAACTTTGAGATAATACATGTGTGTCATTTTAAGGCACTAAATTTCCGATGTATAATTTGTTATGTAGCAATAGAAAATTAATACAGTGATCTAGGAAAAAGTTTTTTATTTTTCTCTGAGTCTCATTCTCCTCATGTATATAATAGGGATAGTAACATCTGCTTACAGGTAGGTTTAATCATCAAATAAATTTTAGCTTTTGCTAAAATGATAGTTGTTTTACTCTATTATTAATGTTACTATTCTTTTTTTTTTTTTTTTTTTTTTTTTTTTTGAGACAGAGTCTCATTCCATCACCAGGCGCCAGGCTGGAGTGCAGTGGCACGACCTCGGCTCACTGCAATCTCCACCGCCCGGGTTCGAGCAATTCTCCTGCCTCAGCCTCCCAAGTAGCTGGGACTACAGGCGGGCGCCACCACGCCCAGCTAGTTTTTTTGTATTTTTAGTAGAGACGGGGTTTCACCATGTTGACCAGGATGGTCTCAATCTCTTGACCTCGTGATCCGCCCACCTCGGCCTCCCAAAGTGCTGGGATTACAGGCGTGAGCCACCGCACCCGGCCTTAATGTTACTATTCTTTTCTGGGTACATGAGACCCAGAGCACCAGAATAAGGGTTTCAGGAGTTGAAGTCTGGTCCTGGGGCCTAGCCCACAGGAACCCAGGGAATGCCATGCATGAATAAAGAAATACAGCCAGCTGTCCTGACTCGGCTTTCCTTGAGGCTGATACAGTGTTACACTAAATCTTTTTCTATGACATACTCTGTGCCCAGCAATATGCTAAATATGCTGGGCACAGACAATACCAACAGAAGTAGGAGGTTCTCCCTGCCCTTGAAAGTGTCCAGGCTAATGGTCACAATTTAGACTTTAAGATTCACATTGCAGTTCCGAGCTCAGAACTGGGATTCCAAAATTTGAGGGCAACCAGTGCCAAGCTCTGCATATTTTAGGGTGCAGTAGGAAGCTTTGAGGCTGTTTACATCCTTGGGTGTCCAACACCTTGGGTCACTAAGGTTGAACTTTCTAGCAGGACATGAGTAACCTGCTTACAGGAAGCAGGTAAGGGCTGAAGCCAAGGGAATGATGATGTACATTGGCATCACTAAAATGAACTTTCTTGAATCTCCCAGCAAAATAGGTCACTGTGCAAATGACATTCCAAGCTGAGGCAGGCCTATTTTAAACCCTCTTTAAGAGGACTCACAATCTACCCTCTTGCTAAACGAGTGTGGGTAGAGCAGAAAAATTCTCCATATTATCACTGAAGCTGTAAAGGTTTGGGAGATGGGTCATTCAAAATACTCAGAAGTTCTTGAAAGCCAGATGTTAGTGGATGAGGAACTAGCTTTGGCTTCTATTTCATCTTTGTTAGGTTACTACAGCAACGCTATCTTGAATGGTTTGTCAACATGCTTCACTGAGAAAACTGAAAGCAACTCAGGTAATTCCAAGTGGAACCTTGTTGCAAGTGGAACCTTGACAACTTCAGAAGTGCCCATCACAACCAAACATTCCTGTTCTGAATCACCTGACATTCACTGTCTCATTCACACCAGCTTCTTCAGGACGCCCCTGATGATCTGCCTGCCTCCACAGAGCCTCTGAAAATCAGCCCTTTTTTCTCTTTTAGATTTCACTCTTCATGATGGATGTGAAAGACAGTACAGTATGGTAGTTAAAACCCAGCCTCTGGAGACAGAGTGATGTGGGATATATCCAGCTTTGCCACTTACCACCTCTCTGTTCTTGCACAATTTTCTCTGAACCTGAAATAAGGCTAGTTAAAGCATATTAGTAAAGAATACAACACAGAGCCTGAACAAAGGGAGTCCTCATTAATGATAGTTGTTATTATTATCATGATTGATATATTATTATTACCATATGGCTATTACTTTGTACTTATCATACAGTCATTAATGTTCCTAGAATACCGCAGATCAGATGACACCAGTTAGAAGACCCTCAGAAGCTTAACTCAGCAAAACTAAAAAAAATCTCTATTCTAGTCCAGAGGTTGGCAAACTTTCTCTGAAAAGGGCCAGATAGTAAATATTTTAGGCTTGCAGGCCATACGGTCAGTGTTGCAGCTACTTAATTCTGCTATTATAACTCAAAAGCAACCATAGAGAATACATAAGAAAATGAGTATGGTTGTGCTCCAAGTAAATGTTATTTACAAAAAGAATTGGCTGTTTGGATTTAACCCATAGGTCACAGTTTGCCAACCCCTGCTCTAGCCCCTTGTTTATGTATAGCAGGGTACTCCCAAACAGAATGCTAATGGGAAGGGCACGTGACAGAGTAGACACAATAGAGTTAGAGTCTCAATTTTGTCATGTTCTGACTGTAGCATTTGGGGAATAATAATTAACTCTGTAGCTTTGAAAATATTACTTAATTCCTCCATGCCCCAGGTTCTTGCTCTGCAAATCTTAGGCAATAGTCCTTCCTGGCCAGGGTCACTGAGGATAAATGACCCCAAGTATGTAAAAGGTAATTAAGTAAAAGAGATAACATATGTAAATGAGATAATGGAAGTGTGTGTATTTCAGGTTTTTCCGCATGAATTTACTTTGTATGTATCTATTCAACTGGATTGTGAGTCTGTGGAAGGTGAAACGTCTGTCATATATTGCCTTTATTTCTCTCGTCCTTGTCTCTAGATCCTAGAAAAGTCCTCTGCACAGAGCGAGGCATGGCCTGCATTCCAAATTTTGTTATTCTCAAAGGTCAATTGTTCTCAGTGGCAGACAACAGAAGCCAAGAATTGCTAAGTGAAACAGAAGACAAATATGCTGGAAGGACATGTGAAAATAGGCACAAACTAGGGAGCAAGGTCATACTTACACCACTGCGGTTAGGCTGCTGCCACTGACTCCTCTGCTCCTGCACTGGCAACAGCACCATCCAGAAAAACCCCACACACAGTTCCTTCATCTTTGCCTTACTTGCTGAAGATCAGAAGTGCCAGGTAGGAGTCTTTGAATGACCTAGGCCAGATCACCTGCCCATATCCTGGCTCCAAGGAAGCAAGAAAAGAAAATTTTAGCCAGCCCTTTTGGCTTCTAGAATGAGAGCATTTTACTAAGTCACTTAATGGTATAGAGCTCCCCAGTAGGAAGACTTTCTGGACTAGGCAGCTAGAACAGTGACAAATGGCTACTACACTGATTATCTATTTACCTGGGCCACCTATTTGTAGAGAACTTTGAGGTCACAACTTAGTCCACCACCATTATGACTTTCAAATTGGTGACTTGTTGGGTAGGTAGTGGATTTTAAACTAAGCCCTCCAACCTCTCTCCCTTGGGTCCCTGCAGTAGATACACCAGTGCCCCCTTCATATCACCTCGCTTCTGTGCATGCCAGCCTGCCTTCCATCAGTCAGCATCGACAACTTTGTCAGAGGGCTGCCCTCAGACCCACTTTGCCTCCATGCAGGACAGACCCAAAGTGCCTGGGTAATTCATAACCCATGGGGGTTTCCTTTAATCAAAACTTACTAAGTGCAATGTATAAGTACTCCAGCTCCCTTGCCCCTTGATTGGAATCATAATAAAGGATGTGTTTTATACTATTTAAAAAAAGTTTTCCACAGGATTGAACTTCAGTTGGACACTATGGTAGTTGCCTTAATAGTGTAGCCCGTATGACTAACTTCCGTATATTATTTCTTTCTCTGTCTTCTGCCCTTCTCTCTCAACATTCCAAATAGACTATGTGCACTCAATCTTTGTCTCAGCTTTGCTTCTGAGAGGAGCCCTGCTAACACCTCTCACTTATATCTGAGTATTGGCGTGCTATTTTGCAGACATATCAGGAATATTGAGACAACTATTACCACAAAACTCTGTAATTCACAAGAACACTTGCAGATACTTAACTAGGTAAATATGAGATCAAGAATGTATTGGCCGAGCACGGTGGATCACACCTGTAATCCCAGCACTTTGAGAGGCCGAGGCTGGTGGATCTCCAGGTCAAGAGATTGAGACCATCCTGGCCAACACGGTGAAACCCAGTCTCTACTAAAAATACAAAAATTAGCCAGGCGTAATAGTGGGCACCTGTAACCCCAGCTATTCGGGAGGCTGAGGCAGGAGAATCGCTTGAACCCGGGAGGTGGAGTTTGCAGTGAGCCAACATTGTGCCACTGTACTCCAGCCTGGTGACAGAGCAAGACTCCATCTCAAAAAAAAAAAAAAAAAAAAAGCCTGGTGCGGTGGCTCACCCCTGTAATCCCAGCACTTTGGGAGGCTGAGGCAGGTGGATCACCTGACGTCAGGAGTTCGAGACCACCCTGGCAAGCACAGTGAAACCCCGTCTCTATTAAAAATACAAAAATTTAGCTGGGCGTGGTGGCAGGCGCCTGTAATCCCAGCTACTAGGGAGGCTGAGGCAGGAGAATTGCTTGAAACAGGGAGGCAGAGGTTGCAGTGAGTTGAGATCATGCCATTGCACTCCAGCCTGGGCAACATGAGCAAAACTCTGTCTCAAAAAAAAAAAAAAAAAAAAAAGTAGTGTTTTCTTTCTTTATTAGAATTAGAGTGCTCTGTGTTTATATGAAATCTGTCCCTATGATGAAAACACAGATGCCAGAAAGAAAGAAAAAAAGAAAGAATGACAGAGAGAAATGAAGGAAGGAAAGCAGGAAAAAAAGAGGGAGGGGAAA